>CAWUPB010000513.1:32500-37500 GCA_963924115.1 Dovyalis caffra | reverse complement strand
AGAAAACATTGCTTTTCTCGTGGTTAGTTATCAACCCGTATAACCCGTAAAAGTCATCCGCAGCCTTCCTCACAATCCCAACCGAATCCATATCTCGCCCGACGTAAAATCATAAGGTCATCAAGCAAAGCATAAGCTGCGTGATGGCACTCGTTCGCACCTCCAATGGAACCGAAATCTTGGACTCGCGAAGCCTCTCTAAGCATTCCTCCCGTACCCTCCATGGCCAAGACAAATAAATAGGGGACAATGGATCACCCCGCCGAAGGCCTCTATATGATGGAAAAAACCCGTGGAGCTCTCCATTTATAGCCACCGAGAAAAAAGCCGTAGACATACATACCTCAATCCATTTAATCATGGAATTAGGCACTCCAATAGATTTCAATCCCAAGATGATAAATTCCCGCCTAATCGTGTCGAAAGCTTTCCTGATGTCTACCTTCAAAGCACATCTAGCCATAGAGCTAGGTAGATGATAGTTATGCATGAGCTCTTGGGTCAAGAAATAGCATCTCGATATCCGTCTACCAGAATAAAAGCAGACTCGAGCTGGACCAATCACATCGTAGAATCATCTTCAACTCGCTTCACAATGACTTTAGAGATGCATTTATACATGACATTACAAAGATGCAATCTGCCTAAAGTCTTTCATAGAGGTAGGGTTCTCAATCTTAGGAATCGAGAAATCCTAGTAAGCATTAATACAACGAGGAAGAGTAGAGGAACCGAAGAAGTACCCATACAAGCAGAATGAAGTCTCCGCCAATAATATCCCAACTTTTCTTGAAAAACCGAGAAGTGTAACCATCGGGCCTCGGAGCCTTATCATCCGGATGGAGAATAAGGCTCCTCGATCTCATCATCTAGTGATATCGACTCTAAAGTGGAAACCATATCAGGAGAAATGCCGCTAGAAAAGTACCTAGAGGCATCCTCGTGAGGGGAGGCCGAATGAGAGGAGAGCACATCCCGAAAGTATCGAACTCGCTAACCGACCCATACCACGCCGATCACGGACCCGAATCCCCGACTCATCGGCTCAAGCCATGAATCCCGTTCCCGACCCGTCTATGAAGAACTCGATCTATGGAAGAACTTGGTGTTCCTATCACCCAATCGAAGCCACCGAATCCGAGACCGTCGCTTATAAAAAGCTTCCTCATCCTTACTTAGCCGGGAGTATTCCTTAGCAAGCCGCCCTCTCGTACACCAAGTACTCATCTATACGAGGAGAACCATCCAATAAAACCCGAGCCGCAGCCTCAACGAGCCTTTGCCTCCATCACCCTACTAGAGATATGACTAGTGTGGTGACGATGGAAAGACTTAAGTTTAGACTCGAGCAACCCCAATCTCCGAGTAAACCCGAACATCGGTTACCATTCATCTAACCTCGCCAAACCTCCTCCACTAAACCCATAAAATCATCCCCGTCACACCTCAAAAGTTCAAAAAACTTAAATGAAGCTTTTACCTTAGATGGAGCGGAACCGAAATCAACCACCATAAGCACTATGATCGATGAATCTCGTGGTAGAAATTCCGAGCGAGTAGTCGGCCACGATGAGAACCACTCGAGTTACCAAAAATCCAAGCCGAGCTTTTCTAGAATGTGAGCCACCGCCATGCCGACTATTATGCCAGGAGAATCTCAAACCCGAATAAGGAACTCGATTAACTCTGATGCATGCACACAATTGCTAAAATCATCCATATGTCCATACCAAGAAGTGGTCACCCCCATACTTATCTCGAAGAACTCGAATAGCATTAAAGTCTCCCAAGACAAGCCAAGGCCCGGATTGAAAAGCGTAAGAGTGAAGCCTCAAATAATCCCACAAGTCCCGACGACTATCCGGTGTATTTAAACCATACACAAAAGTTACGACAAAAGAGGACCGATCAACCAAGCTAGAAACCTCACAAGTCATCCACCGCAAGGAAGAATGCAAACAAGAAATGCTATACACCAACTGGTCCCAACCAATCAGAATACGACATTTAACCGCATCTCGACACATTAGAAAGAAACCGCCATGATGAAGGATTTATAGCCGATTCAACTCTCCTCATCCGGCTAGCAGAACTTTGGTCTCAAGAAGACCTACTAAGCTAATACGATATTTAGCAATCCAATCCTTAACCACTCTCCGTTTTGACGGCCATTAAGACCCCAAATATTCTAAGCAACCTAACATAAAAATAGGAGTGGAGGAGAAAACATATGGGAAAAATTAATAGCCCTTAGGCTTTTTCCCCCCTTCTTCTTCTTAGCGAGATAGTGGGTTACCTTGGCTTTTCGACCTCGGTGACAACCTGTGAACTCGATGAAGAGGCCACCGAATTTGAGGAGGCCTCGAGTGGCGATGAAGTACCGCAAACATCGTTGCTAGGCAAAGATGCCACTTTGCTCTCCAAACACTCGCTCTATGGCTATCACAAAGAACCGATCCTTCTCCACCTCGCGAGATGTCATTAGCCGAGTCCGAGCCCGAGTCCGACCCACAATTTTCTTTCATCCTATCATCTCTAACAAGAGAGCCTGCAGCAGCTAGCACTCATCCGCTTCCGGAATAGGTCGAAGAGCTAGCCGAGTAACTCGGGCTACCGCAACGGTCCCAAGAGTAGTACAAAGCAGAGGAACCTCGACAACAACAAGAATAGTGGGTGCTACTCCGCCATTAAGACATCCCCTCCATTTTTGGGTCTCGTCGAATTAACCGGTATACTCTTAGCCTCGCACGAATGCCCAAACACTTTGCAAGTTCCACAAACACTCGCTTCCATTCATACTCAACCGAAACCGATATAGCTCTGAAGATAACCTACATTTCAACCGAAAGGAGTGAACCATAGTGCATCGAAGCATCCAACTCAACACAAACCCGAGCATAATCAAGTCGAGTGCATCCTAGAGTTTGTTGGTCGATGATAAAGGTCTTCCAACCATACTCGCCGCCATACCTAATCCAAGCCTCATTCCACAACGGAAAAGGCAATCCATGAAGTCTGGATCCACACCGGAACCTTTGAAATTTTGGATTTGTCAAAAACAAAGTGGGGATGCCACCGTTGGAGAACAATGCTCTTACCTCCAAACATCCACGGTCCCTCGCTCCATAACCAAATGGACATCCTCCTCTCTCTTGAAACGAAAAATCACGAAGCCTCGTCGTGTCGAGGAAACACTCTCAAGACCCGAATTTTTCCAAACCCGTCGAGCAATAGAGTTCACCGCATGGAATGGCATCTCGAGCACTCGGAAAGAAGCCAACTAAACATCGCGCTCCATCGTGAAGAACTCTCATCAATGACGTGGTCCGGAATTTCCAAAACAAGTACCTATTGGTTGCCTTGGAAATGATGAGATCGAAGCTCTGGTTTTAAGCACTAGACACTTTTACCCGATCAGCCCATGACCCACTAGGAGGGGTGGATATGGTGGTGGCATTCAGTTTGTGGGCGATTTGGGTGGTTTTCGACTGACCGGTTGTGGCCGGTTTGGTGGGATTTTGGGTGGTGGTGGCGTTTGTGGTGGAAGTGGATGCCGCCGCCGTCACGTTCCGGCAGTCATTGTAGCAGTCTGTCTTCAATCCAAAAACCAATGAAATCAAATTCTGGACGGTGATCACGTAGCCACTTGAGCTACGAATCTTCCCCCAAAGGTTTCACTCTCATCCAATCCAGTGGATCTGGCGGAGCGATTGCCCCGACGGCAACCGGCGACACAATTTCGGTAGTCTCCGTCTGGAAAGCGATAACGCCTCGCTCACAGCCTCCAACCCCAATCTCCCCGTTCCGAACCCGGATCCCAACTAGACACAACTGTGGTAGAAAATTGAGCTCAATCCAAAACAATCAATGTTCTTTTGCCCCGAAAAACGGTAAAAACATCACAGAATACTCGACGCCAATTTTCCTTGCTTCCCCAACTCTGATCTGCAAATCCTTCGGTCCGAATTCCGACGACAGCTACAGAAAACACATATCCAAATTTCAATTCAATCGGACGGCCTACGACGCAGCTTATAGCTCCGACGGCGGTAACAATCGGACCGCCAATTCTTAGAGCTTTCCAACCCGTATGTTCCAGAGGTCGTAACTCCCTGGTCGACAATTAACCAGCAAATCCCTCCGGTGAGAAGGAAGTCCAGAGTCAGGCGAACAACATATCAAAATTTCAGTACGATCCGACGGTCGACGACGGCGATGAAGCTCCGGCAGCCGTGAGTCTCTCACAACAACCCGCAGAGCGTTTTTTTCCTCCCTAAACCCCCGCCTAAACCCTAAACCCTAAACCCTCCCCAAACCCTAAACCCTAAACCCTAAACCCTAAACCCCAAACCCCAAACCCTAAACCCCAAACCCTAAACCCTAAACCCTAAACCCTAAACCCTAAACCCCAAACCCCAAACCCTAAACCCTAAACCCCTAACCCCAAACCCCAAACCCCAAACCCTAAACCCAAACCCTAAACCCCTAAACCCTAAACCCTAAACCCCAAACCCCTAACCCTAAACCCTAAACCCCTAACCCTAAACCCTAAACCCTAAACCCTAAACCCCAAACCCCAAACCCCAAACCCCAAACCCCAAACCCCAAACCCCAAACCCCAAACCCCAAACCCCAAACCCCAAACCCTAAACCCCAAACCCCAAACCCCAAACCCCAAACCCCAAACCCCAAACCTAAACCCCAAACCCCAAACCCCAAACCCTAAACCCTAAACCCCAAACCCTAAACCCCAAACCCTAAACCCTAAACCCTAAACCCCAAACCCTAAACCCCAAACCCTAAACCCTAAACCCCAAACCCTAAACCCTAAACCCTAAAAACCCTAAACCCCAAACCCCAAACCCTAAACCCCAAACCCCAAACCCTAAACCCTAAAAACCCTAAACCCCAAACCCCAAACCCTAAACCCCAAACCCCAAACCCCAAACCCTAAACCCCAAACCCTAAACCCTAAAAACCCCAAACCCCAAACCCTAAAC
>CAWUPB010000513.1:0-25000 GCA_963924115.1 Dovyalis caffra | reverse complement strand
GACCTATCTACGAAGAACTCGATCTATGGAAGAACTTGGTGTTCCTATCACCTAATCGAAGCCACCGAATCCGAGACCGTTGCTTATAAAAAGCTTCCTCATCCTTACTTAGCCGGGAGTATTCCTTAGCAAGTGCCCTCTCGTACACCAAGTACTCATCTATATCGAGGAGAACCATCCAATAAAACCCGAGCCGTAGCCCAACGAGCCTTTGCCTCCACCACCCTACTAGAGATATGACTAGTGTGGTGACGATGGAAAGACTTAAGTTTAGACTCGAGCAACCCCAATCTCTCGAGTAAACCCGAACCCCAAACCCCCAACCCCCAAACCCCAAACCCCCAAACCCCAAACCCCAACCCCAAGACCCAAGATCCTAGACCTCTAGACCCGAGACCTTAAAGACCCTAACCCCTGCACCCAAACCCCGTGACCCTAACCCCAAACCCCAAACCCAACCCCAAGACCCAAGATCCTAGACCCTAGACCCTGAGAGACCCGAGACCTTAAAGACCCTAACCCCTAGACCTAAACCCCTGACCCTAACCCCAAACCCCAAACCCAACCCCTAACCCCTAAACCCCTAACCCCCCAACCCCTGCACCCTGAGACCCGAGACCCTAAAGACCCCGCACCCCGTACCCCCACCCCAAACCCCCAAAACCCCAACCCTAAAACCCTAAAACCTAACCCAAACCCCAAAACCCCAAACCCCAAACCCCAAACCCCTAAACCCTAAACCCTTCCTAGACCCCGTACCCCTAAACCTTAGCCCCTAAACCCCGAACCCCGAACCTTAACCCCTAAAGCTCTAACCCCCAAAACCCTAAACCCCCAACCCCTAACCCTAACCCCTAAACCCTAAACCCCCAAACCTCTAAAACCCCAACCCCAAACCCTAAAACCCAAAACCCAACCCCCAAACCCATAACCCCATAACCCCTACACCCTACACCCTACACCCCAACCCCCCAAACCCCAACCCTAAACCCTTTCTAAACCCCGAACCCCCGAACCCTTTCTAAACCCTAGCCCCTAACCCATAACCCGTAACCCGAACCACGAACCCCTAAACCCAAACCCCCAACCCTTAAACCCCCAAACCCAAAACCCCTAACCCCTAAACCCAACCCAAACCCCTAAACCCCAAACCCCTAAACCCTAACCCCTAAACCCTAACTACCAAACCCCCAACCCTAACCCCAAACCTCAAACCCCCAACCCCCAACCCCTAAACACCTACACCCTACACCCTACACCCCAACCCCCAACCCCCCAAACCCCCAACCCTAAACCCTTTCTAAACCTCGAACCCCCGAACCCTTTCTAAACCCTAACCCCTAACCCGTAACCCGAACCACGAACCCCTAAACCCTAACTACCAAACCCCAAACCTCAAACCCCCAACCCCCAAACCCTAAACCTTAAATAAATTGTAAGCCCAAAAACCATAAATCTCTAACTACATCCTAAACCCTAAAACCTAAATCCCTAACTAAATTCTAAATCCTAAAATCCTAAAACCTAAAGCCTAAAATCATCAACTCTAAAGTTATACCCTAAAGAAATCATAAACCCTAAAAGCCTAAAACCTACACCCTAAACACCAAACTCACACCAACAAATCCATAAATAAAAAAAAACTAAAGTACATTCGAAAACTTAAAATAAAAGCAAGAGATACAAAAGTTAAATCAAGAGTAACACTTTTGAAAAAAAAAATGGAGATGAGAAAAATACCGATGACACCAATTTATTCTTAGATGCATCTTCAAGCCTTTTCGATTTTGATGACGTTTTAGAAGAATAGGCATCGTATTTTCCCTCCATTCAACTTGTGCACAAGTCATCAAGCTTTTTTTTATGATTTCATCCTCTATATTCACAAAATTTAACAAGCCTTCGATGCATGAAAAAATAAATAAATTTCTAGTTTGAAAGTACAAAAGATAATGAGAGAAATTTATACCTCAAAAATCTTATCGGATATCCAAAATCTACTTGTCCAGTCCAAGTAAGCCGTTATTTATTTTTTTGAATAGCCTAAAATAAACCCTAAACCCCTAAATAAATTATAAACCTTAAATCTTTAACTAAATCATAAAACCTAAATCCTAAATCACTAACTAAATCTAAAATCCTAAAACCTAAAGCCTAAAATCCTAAACTTAAAGCTTAAATAAATCCTAATCCCTAAATCCTAAAATAAACCCTAAACATTAAATAAATTGTAAGCCCTCAAACCCTAAATTTCTAACTACATCCTAAACCCTAAAACCTAAATCTCTAACTAAATTCTAAATCCTAAAATACTAAAACTTAAAGCCTAAAATCCTAACCTCTAAAGTTATACCCTAAATACATCATAAACCCTAAAATCCAAAAACCTACACTCTAAACACCAAAATCACACCAACAAATACAGAAAACAAAAATTAAAGTACATTCTTAAAACTTAAAATAAAAGCAATAGATACAAAAGTTAAATCAAGAATAACACTTTTGAAAAAAAAAGGTCGAGATGAGAAAAATACTAGTAACACCAATTTATTTTTAGATGCATCTTCAACTCTTTTGGATTTTGTTAACGTTTTAGAAGAATAATCTTTTTCAGTATTCTCCCTCCATTCAACTTGCGCACAAGTCACCAATCTTTGTTTCACGATTTCATCCTCTATATTCACAAAATTTAACAAGCCTTATATGCAAGAAAAAATAAATAAATTTCTAGTTTGAAAGTACAAAAGATAATGGGAGAAATTTATACCTCAAAAATCTTACCGCATATCCAAAATATGCTTGTCCAATTCGAGAAGCTCTTATTTTTCTTTTCGAATAGCCTAAAATAAACCCTAAACCACTAAATAAATTATAAACCTTAAATCTTTAACTAAATCCTAAAACCTAAGTCCTAAATCACTAACTAAATCTAAAATCCTAAAATCCTAAACTTAAAGCTTAAATAAATCCTAATCCCTAAATCCTAAAATCCTAAACCCTAAACCTTAAATAAATTGTAAGCCCTCAAACCATAAATGTCTAACTATATCCTAAACCCTAAAACCTAAATCCCTAACTAAATTCTAAATCCTAAAATCCTAAACTCTAAAGTTATACCCTAAATAAATCCTAAACCCTAAAAACCTAAAACCTACACCCTAAACACCAAACTCGCACCAACAAATACGAAAAAAAAAATTAAAGTACATTCCGAAAACCTAAAATAAAAGCAAGAGATACAAAAGTTAAATAAAGAGTAACACTTTCGAAAAAAAAAATGGAGATGAGAAAAATACCGACAACACCATTTATTCTTAGATGCATCTTCAAGCCTTTTCGATTTTGTTGACGTTTTAGGAGAATAGGCATCGTATTCTCCCTCCATTCAACTTCAGTGCACAAGTCATCAAGATTTTTTTCGCCGATTTCATCCTCTATATTCACAAAATTTAACAAGCCTTAGATGCATGAAAAAATAAATAAATTTCTAGTTTGAAACTACAAAAGATAATGAGAGAAATTTATACCTCAAAAATCTTACCGGATATCCATAATCCGCTTGTCTAGTCCGAGAAGCTCTTATTTCTTTTTTCAAATAGCCTAAAATAAACCCTAAACCCCTAAATAAATTGTAAACCTTATATCTTTAACTAAATCCTAAAACTTAAATCCTAAATCACTAACTAAATATAAAATCTAAAAATCCTAAAACCTATAGCCTAAAATCCTAAACTTAAAGCTTAAATAAATCCTAATCCCCAAATTCTAAAATAAACCCTAAATCTTAAATAAATTATAAGCCCTCAAACCCTAAATCTCTAATTAAATCCTAAACCTTAAAACCTAAATCCCTAACTAAATTCTAAATCCTAAAATCCTAAAACTTAAAGCCTAAAATCCTAAACTCTAAAGTTATACCCTAAATACATCATAAACCCTAAAATCCTAAAACCTACACTCTAAACACCAAAATCACACCAATAAATACGGAAAACAAAAATTAAAGTACATGTTTAAAACTTAAAATAAAGCAATAGATACAAAAGTTAAATCAAGAATAACACTTTTTAAAAAAAAACAAGTAGAGATGAGAAAAATACTGGTAACACCAATTTATTCTTAGATGCATCTTCAAGTCTTTTAGATTTTGTTGACGTTTTAGGAGAATAATTTTTCCACTATTCTCCCTTCCATTCAACTTGCGCACAAGTCATCAAGCTTTGTTTCGTGGATTTCATCCTCTATATTCACAAAATTTAACAAGCATTAGATGCATGAAAAAATAAATAACTTTCTAGTTTCAAAGTATAAAAGATAATAGGAGAAATTTATATCTCAAAAATCTTACCGGATATCCAAAATCTGCTTGTCCTGGTCCGAGAAGCTCTTATTTGTTTTTTTGAATAGCCTAAAATAAAACCTAAACCCCTAAACAAATTGTAAACCCTAAATCTTTAACTAAATCCTAAACCTTAAAATCCTAAAACCTAAAACCTAAATCACTAACTAAATCCAAAATCCAAAAATCATAAAGCCTAAAATCTTAAACTTAAAGCTTAAATAGATTCTAAACCCTAAAATCCTAAAATAAACCCTAAACCTTAAATAAATTGTGAGCCCACAAACCCTAAATGTTTAACTACATCCTAAACCCTAAAACCTAAATCCCTAACTAAATTCTAAATCCTAAAATCCTAAAACCTAAAGCCTCGAAATCCTAAACTCTAAAGTTATACCCTAAATAAATCCTAAACCTTAAAAACCTAAAACCTACATCCTAAACACCAAAATCACACCAACAAATACGGAAAACAAAAATTAAAGTATATTCTTAAAACTTAAAATAAAAGCAAGAGATACAAAAGTTAAATCAAGAGTAACACTTTTGAAAAAAAAAATAGAGATGAGAAAAATACCGGTGACACCAATTTATTCTTAGATGCATCTTCAAGCCTTTTGGATTTTGTTGACCTTTTAGGAGAATAGGCATCGTATTCTCCCTCCATTCAACTTGTGCACAAGTCATTAAGCTTTGTTTCGCTGAGTTCATCCTCTATATTCACAAAATTTAACAAGCCTTATATGCATGAAAAAATAAATAAATTTCTAGTTAGAAAGCACAAAAGATCATGGGAGAAATTTATACCTCAAAAATCTTACGAGATATCCAAACTTTGCTTGTCCAGATCCGAAAGCTCTTATTTGTTTTTTTGAATAGCCTAAAATAAACCCTAAACCCCAAAATAAATTGTAAACCTTAAATCTTTAACTAAATCCTAAACCTTAAAATCCTAAAACCTAAATCCTAAATCACTAACTAAACTAAAAATCCTAAAATCAAAAAACCCTAAAGCCTAAAATTTTAAACTTAAAGCTTAAATAAATTCTAAACCCTAAAATCCTAAACCCTAAATCCTAAAATAAACCCTAAACTTTAAATAAATTGTATGCCCTCAAACCATAAATCTCTAACTACATCCTAAACCCTAAAACCTAAATCCCTAACTAAATTCTAAATCCTAAAATCCTAAAACCTAAAGCCTAAAATCCTAAACTCTAAAGTTATACTCTAAATAAATCCTAAACCCTAAAAACCTAAAACCTATACCTTAAACAACAAAATGGCACCAACAAATACGTAAAACAAAAATTAAAGTGCATTATGAAAACTTAATATAAAAGCAAGAGATACAAAAGTTCAATCAAGAGTAACACTTAAGAAAAAAAAATGGAGATGAGAAAAATACCGATGACACCAATTTATTCTTAGATGCATCTTCATGCCTTTTTGATTTTGTTGATGTTTTAGGAGAATAGGCATCAGCATTCTCCCTCCATTCAACTTGTGCACAAGTCATCAAGCTTTTTTCTCTCGATTTCATCCTCTATATTCACAAAATTTAACAAGCCTTAGGTGCATGAAAAAATAAATAAATTTCTAGTTTGAAAGTACAAAAGATAATGGGAGAAATTTATACCTCAAAAATCTTACCGGATATCCAAAATCAGCTTGTCCAATCGGGAAGCTCTTATTTCTTTTTACGAATAGCCTAAAATAAACCCTAAACCCTTAAATAAATTGTAAACCTTAAATCTTTAATTAAATCCTAAAACCTAAATCCTAAATCACTAACTAAATCTAAAATCCTAAAACCTAAAGCCTAAAATCCTAAACTTAAAGCTTAAATAAATCCTAATCCCTAAATCCTAAAATAAACCCTAAACCTTAAATAATTGTAAGCCCTCAAACCCTAAATCTCTAACTACATCCTAAACCCTAAAACCTAAATCCCTAACTAAATTCTAAATCCTAAAATCCTAAACTCTAAAGTTATACCCTAAATACACCATAAACCCTAAAATCCTAAAACCTACACTCTAAACAACAAAATCACACCAACAACTACAAAAAACAAAAATTAAAGTACATTCTTAAAACTTAAAATAAAGCAATAGATACAAAAGTTAAATCAAGAATAACACTTTTGAAAAAAAAAGTGAAGATGATACCAAGTAACACCAATTTATTCTTAGATGCATCTTCAAGTCTTTTGGATTTTTTTGACGTTTTAGGAGAATAATTTTGTTCACTATTCTCCCCTCCATTCAACTTGCGCACAAGTCATCAAGCTTTGTTCCGCGGATTTCATCCTCTATATTCACAAAATTTAACAAGCATTAGATGCATGAAAAAATAAATAACTTTCTAGTTTCAAAGTACAAAAGATAATGGGAGAAATTTATACCTCAAAAATCTTACTCGGATGTCAAAAATTTGCTTGTCCAGATTCGAGAAGCTCTTATTTGTTTTTTCGAATAGCCTAAAATAAAACCTAAACCCCTAAATAAATTGTAAACCTTAAATCTTTAACTAAATCCTAAACCTTAAAATCCTAAAACCTAAAACCTAAATCACTAACTAAATCCAAAATCCAAAAGCCTAAAATCTTAAACTTAAAGTTGAAATAAATTCTAAACCCTAAATCCTAAAACAAACCCTAAACCTTAAATAAATTGTAAGCCCTCAAACCCTAAATGTCTAACCGCATCCTAAACCTTAAAACCTAAATCCCTAATTAAATTCTACATCCTCAAATCCTAAAACTTGAAGCCTAAAATCCTAAACTCTAAAGTTATACCCTAAATAAATCCTAAACCCTAAAATCCTAAAACCTACACCCTAAACACCAAAATCACACTAAATAATATAGAAAACAAAAATTAAAGTACATTTTGATAACTTAAAATAAAAGCAAGAGATACAAAAGTTAAATCAAGAATAACACCCTTGAAAAAAAAAAAAGGTAGAGATGAAAAAAATACCAAGTGACACCAATTTATTCTTAGATGCATCTTCAAGTCTTTTTGATTTTGTTGACGTTTTAGGAGAATAGGCATCGGTATTCTCCCTCCATTCTCGCTTGTGCACAAGTCATCAAGCTTTTTTCGCCGATTTCATCCTCTATATTAACAAAATTTAACAAGCCTTAGATGCGTGAAAAAATAAATAAATTTTTAGTTAGAAAGTACAAAAGATCATGGGAGAAATTTATACCTCAAAAATCTTATTGGATATCCAAAATCCGCTTGTCCGATCCGAGAAACTCTTATTTGTTTTTTCGAATAGCCTAAAATAAACCCTAAACCCCTAAATAAATTGTAAACCTTAAATCTTTAACTAAATCCTAAACCTTAAAATCCTAAATCACCGATGATGAGGTACAAAAGTTAAATTAAATATAACGCTTTTCAATAAAAAATAAAAGTAGAGATGAGAAAAATACCAGATGATGCCAATTTATTCTTAAATGCATCTTTAAGTCTTGGATTTTTTGACATTTTTGTAAAATTCGCATGATTGCCATTATTTAAGATGAAGGAATAGATTTTGTATCGCCCATGACCCAACTAGAGCCGAGAGTGCTACTATACTCGCCTCACACCCAAGAGTCCAAGGTAATGCACCGTATCTTCTACCCTAGACCTCTATCATATTGCATAGTAAAAATTTTCTTATTTGGTTTAAAGTTTAAGGCTTTCTAAAATTTATATTTAGTGTTAATGAATTTTTTATAACTCCGTTGCATTTTATAAACTCTTCTATTTCTATTCATCATTGAAACATGTACTTAAAATCTTTAAATAGATAAATTCATGCTAATTTTACAAAGAGTATCCTATAGATCATGCTCTTTGCATTCATACTAATCATTTTCACATCTAGAACTCAATACATTTCCTTCATCCTTGCATTTGCTTCACCTTATTTGTTGTTATCTAAACAACATATTAAGTATTCTTTTTGCTAATTTTTTTGATATTATTTAAAATTTAGTACGTTCATTTGTTATTTTTTTAATTTCAAACTTTAATTATATTATGATTTCATGCATTTTTTTATTTTTTAATTATTTTAATTATTTAAAATTTACTACTTTAATTTATCATTTTTTTTAAATTTCTCATTCAATTAATTTAAAATTATATATACTAACAGCTTTGATTTATCTTTTTATATGTATGGATTTTGGAATAAATTCTTATAACATGATTTTTTTTCTTTTCAAGATAACTCGCTGAAAGCATCTAAGTAGTAAGCCCACCCCAAGATGAGTGCTCTCCTATTCCGACTTCCCCAGAGCCTCCGGTAGCACAGCCGAGACAGCGACGGGTTCTCTGCTCCTGCGGGGATGGAGCGACAGAAGTTTTGAGAATTCAAGAGAAGGTCACGGCGAGACGAGCCGTTTATCATTACGATAGGTGTCAAGTGGAAGTGCAAGTGATTTAGATAATTTTTAAATTATATTGGCCCGATATATATATATATATATATATAATTTTTCTAAAATACATTTTCAGATTAAAAGTGTATTTCAAATAATTTTTTATTGATTTTTTTATATTATTTAAAATTTACAACATTAATTTGTCATTTTTTAAAAAAAAATCTTTTTCTTTTTCAATTTCAAACTTTGATTATATTGTGATTTAGTATCATTTTGTTTTAGTTTTTTTTTTTTTTGTTAATTATTTTTATTATTTAAAATTTACTAATTTAATTTGTTATTTTTTTTTAATTCTCATCCAATTAATTTAAAATTATATTTGTTGATATTTTTTCTTTATTTTTTATATGTATGGATTTTGGAATAAATGTTTAGAATATGATTATTTTTTCTTTGAAGAATAGATTTAGATAACTTTTAAATTATAATGGCATGATTAATATATATAATTTATCTAAAATAAATTTTTAGATTAACATTATATTTTAAATAATTTTTTCTTGGTTTTTTTTAGAAAAAAACTTAAATTAATTAATTAATAGTTGAAAGTAAAATGTGAAAAATAAAAAGAAGATGGTTGCTCTGCAAGTAAGCCCTTTATTCATGGACTAGCCATGCATAGCATAGAACTAAAATATATATATATATATATTTAAGAAGGAGGGAAAAAAGAATTCACATGTTTTATTAATTTTTTTCTTTATATAATCAAAATTAATCGAAATAAAATTTTTTAATAATTTTTATTTTAATCTACTAACTTCAAATTTAGTCAATAGATTCCTTGCAAGTTAAGTTTTTTTAATAATATTTTTTGTTTTAGATCGAAAACTCGAACTCACTTAATATAGTTATGATGTATAAAAAATATTGAATCGTTGTCTTTTTAGAAATTAACCGTGCAACTACTACTATACTAAGCATTTACTATTTATTTATTTTTGAATATTTTAAAATTAACTAATTTTAAACTAAAAAATTAAAATTATGTTTTGGCTTAACCACTCAATGATTCAAATTAATATTTTTTTTATTTTACTATTATTCATTCTTTTGTAAATAAATATATAAAAATTAAATTAATATTTTTTCAAGAATCGATATTCTCATCAACATTAAATAAAAAAATAATTTATTCAATTCTATGTAAGCTTTTAATAATTGTTATTTATGTTTTTGGACACAATCTTATAAAATACTAAAGCTTTTTTTAAACAAAACTATTTAATTTTCTTTTTAGTTTATAATCCATAGATTAATAAGGATAAATCTTTTTCTAAAGAAAAAATTATGAAAAACACAAATACAAAATAGTTAAATACAAATTTGTTATTAAAAAATTATAATTAATTTTTTTTACCTTTGATTTTATATATTTTTATAGATTCACACCATAAAAGAGACTATCAAACTAAAATAATTTTTATAAACTATTTTATATATTTTATCTAACCCGCAAGATAGCGTGGGAAAAAAAACTAGTATACACTAAAAGAGAATGCGGTTTCACCGTAGCTAAGCCCTCGCTACAATGAAACCAAAACGACGTCATTTTGGTTCTTTTAGGCTCAAAACGATGTCGTTTTCTTAAAAAAAGATACATGATTTTTGTCAGCTTTTACACTTTCTTCCTTTAAGTTATTAATTTATATAAAACAATCCCTACTATTAATTAATATTACAAAAAGGTCCCTAAAAATTTTTTTTCTCAGAGTTGGGTTATTTTTTCATTATTTATTATTTAATCAAAATAATTTTTCCATAATTAATCGTTACTTTTTCTATTTTTATAAATATTCATTAACTAAAATTAATTATTCTTCTAATATAAATTGATCAAGCACTCCCTTCTAATTTAATTTTTTAAAATAAATAATTAATTGCGAGTATTTTTATTTATCAAAATAAAAAATATTTAAATTCAATTATATATATATATATATATATATATATATATATATATATATATTATAATGAGTGCTAATTAATTTTTATTTTTTGTTTATATTTTTAAATTATTAAAAATATTAAAACATAAATATAATAGACTTACCCGCGACAATGCACGGGCATTGGGCTAGTTAAGAAATCTAAATGAATATATACGAGAGACTTAATTTTAACAAAGTTACGGAAGGTTTAGTTGAAGGAATAACCATCCAAATGGTATGATTGCATGCTCTTCTCGTGGTTCTCAAAGATAATTTCAACAAAGTTACGAAAGGTTTGTTTGAGGAAATTGAGTTGTGTGAGAATCTTATCAAACTTAGTTTGTGGCATGTCCTGGATGGTGTCGTATTTGCACACCTTGTTTATAATGCCATAGTACTCGACAAGTTTGAGAGGTGTATCTGGATCAACGTGAATCGACAAGTTTGAGAGGTGTATCTGGATCAACGTGAAACGCGATTGAAGGCGTATCAAACTTTTATACATATATATTCTTTTGGGTGAGTGATTAGATAAATTTTTACTTGCAAGAAATAAATTAAAGTACTTAATATCTAGTTTGATTGTAACTTGAGGGGGTATGGTGTAATGCTAAAGGTAATCATAGAAATTGCCTTTTAAATTAACTGCTTGTTTCCGAGCTAAATTAAACATTTAAAATAACTAACTCAAACATGGGCATGCATGCATGTGTTTATGCTCCATTAATTGCTTTCACGATCGAGTAATAGTGCCATCTTGGCTGAAGCATTAAGATTTCTTATAACTTTCATCAATCAACTATACATGGCTTTGGCTGAAGTACCAAGATTTCTTAGAACAGAGCAAATGTAATGATGAATACAGAAATTAAAGGAATAATTTGGAAAAAATTTATTGCAATAAATTGGAAGGGGTTAATACAAGGAGTATCAGTCACTGTATATTTTCATCCGTTAGCTCAAGCGCCATAGATGCTGTAAGGTTGGGGTGTTGGCATGTCCTTGACGAGGCCACATAGCAAAGAATTATCAGGAAGATTGTACTCGTCCCTAAGGGAGCGTGCAGGGGAAAGAACACTGGCATACAGCTGTTGTCCTAGATAAGTCCTCTCCCACATCTCTGACCTGATGTTCCACATTCCAGCATTGTCGAATGTCAAAAGAATGGCAGCCCAGGATTTGGGGAAGACCTGAACGGTCGTCCTGCTCACTGCATCAAGAAGATTGTAGCTCTTTCTCTTTTCAGGGGTCCAAGTGCCTGGCTCCACGCTGTTGAATACATAATTAATTACTTGGTTAGAGATATTCACAATAATTAAAAAAGTTTAGATATATATACATATTTATATACTGCTTCTGCATTTGTTTAATTAATTACTTACGCGACTGCAAAGAAGGAATAACCATCCAAGTGATATGATTGCATGCTCTTCTCGGGGTTCTCAAAGATGATCTCCACAAAGTTACGGAAGGTGAGGTTAAGGACATTGGGTTGTGAGACAATCTTAGCATGAGCAATGTCAGCTTGTGGACTGTCTTGGATGGTGTCATATTTGAACACCTTGTCTGCAATTCCATAGTACTCAGCAAGTTTGAGAGGCGTCTCTGGATTAACGTGAGAGACGCCATTGAGGGCATAGCGAAGCTTGCCACCTTCTCGGCTAGTTGAGCTTACGAGCTTGATGGTGCGGGTAATGTTGATGGAACCATAATGGTAAGAGCCTTGAGGGTTAGGCCTAGCAGCACTGGCTGTAAGATTCCAGCGGAAGGAACGGAATTGATTGAGAGACCAAGCCCATCCAACTGGTGCCTCAGGGAGCTCAGGCGATGCTGGACCCTTGCCATTGGTGTAACGGATGATGCCCTTGCCTGTGAGAACCTGCTTATTGAATCGGGTGGAAGCCACCATGTAGTAGTCTTTGGGAGCTTGGTTGGCTGTCACGAGGACAGTGAAGCATTGTCCAACATGGACATCGAGTGACTCGTACACGTTTTGCACCACATGGGAGCCCTCCATCTCCACAAGCTTCAATGGATGGCCTTGGATCCTGAAATTGAGAGTATTCTTGAGCCCGGCATTGCAGATTCTGTACTTGTATGTCTTTCCAGGCTTCATTGTGAATAGAGGCTCGTCCTTGCCATCACCCTTTGCATTTTTGCCATTAATGAGGACGCCGGCGGGCCTTGCAAGAGAGCGGCCGCTATCCAAGAAACTCTGGAGAGTCTTGTGGCTCTTAGTGTGCCAGTCATTAAGAATGACAGTGTAATCGTCCTCGGGATCAGCATAAGGGACAGGGATGAGTAGGCGGCTGTTGACGCGAAGGCCGCCGAAGCCACCAGAAGCGCGATGCATGCCTGTTGATGGGTAGTAGATGTAGCTACCGATCTGGTCCTTGACCTGGAAGTGGTAGGTGTAGTTGGTTCCTGGGGGGATTGGGCAGTTGGTCCCAAGCACTCCATCTTGCCACGAGTTCTTCCTTTGCTGGATACCGCTCCATGTCAAAAGGAAGGGCTCGTCAAGGTTATTGAAGACGTTGACGACGATATTGTTGTTGGAGGTAGAATTGATGTTGGGACCTGGAAATTGATCGTTAATGAGGATGACTTTCTGGGGAACTCCTAGAGGTGAGCGGGTACCATAGGTGACGTTCCATGTGAAGAACAAGTAAGGGTCTTCACCCTGGACAGTGCCCAACATGGCCCCTGCAGAGAGGCAGAGTAGCACCGTAAACATAACCCCAGCCATCTCTCTGATCTGCTCGTGACTTTAGAGAGGGATTATATAATAATATTAACCCTTTCCTCTTCCTCCCTCTCACACAAAACTAATAATTAAATATGCTCGTTTCTTCTGTCTCTATTAATGGAAGAAGAGAGATTAATTTACCTTTCTTCTACATCTGGAATGCTGCCCCATGCCCTCCTCTTTTATACCATGCATGCATGAAAATTCAACCATTCGATTCCCGCAAATTCCTCTCTTTGCCTCTCGCCCCTTGCGTTACTCCCTTCCTCACATGTCACAATTCACAACAAAAAAATAGAGGATCCACTCCCGACTTTTATGCACTGCTTTGTTTGATTTTTCTTTTCCTTGAGAAAATTAAAAGATGCCCACAACTGTTGCCTAAAATTCACGCCTTTTTTTCCTTTTTTTTTTTTTTTTTTTTACTACGTACAATGCCTTTGCTAATTTGCAAAGGTAATTGATTAATGCTTTTTTCCCCGAAATTCAAATAAGTTCTTTTTTTTAAAAAAAAAAAAGATATATTTTTCATTCACTTTGTTATTAATCCTTTTCCCCATTTTTGTTTCTATCACAACGTACCAAATATACATGACCAATCCGGAGAAACATTTTACATGGTCCCGTTTTACTAAATATAAAGCCATTGTATTCAGGCAAATGTGATAGAATATCATCAATTTTTACCAGATATATATATTTATATAGTAGTTAAAAAAAAAATTTGTCTTATAAATTTTAAGCAAATTCACTTTACAAGTTACTTATGAATCCATCATTTACAATTAAAACCGAATTATTTTTCTAAACAATTAGTCTGTCAATTATATTTAATCAAATTGGAACAAAATCCACGTATATATAATATCTAGATAGCTAGATATGAGGAGCAAGAAGGTTGGTCTGCTTCTGATGGCGGCCTTGCTTTTTGTTGGCATTACTGTCCATTCTGCTTCCGCTACGAGGCAATTCCCAAATGTACTGTGATCCCCAACCCTTGGTCAACCATGCATGCCATGATTTTAACGATAAAATGGAGTCTCCCTACAAGTCTTGAGTTGTTGGATGGCTGAATATTCATTTTACATTGAATTATATATTTTACTTTCTTTATCATTTTGAATTCATTAGGAACCAACTTTTTTCTTTTTTAGAACCAACTTGTTTGTTTCTCCTGATTCGCAATTGCAAATGATCGAATGAATCTATTAACGACCCCTCATAAATAGTTGCAAGCGATGTGCTTGCAAAAGTTTCTAATACATTCATTATTAGAGTTAATATAAAATTATTTCATGACTTTTAGTTAGATTTTTTTGGTTTAAAATGGTCATTTGACAAGCTTTTTTTAATCAAACGATTAGGAGTTATAATATTTTTTTCTCCTTGAATAGTTCCAACACTAAGAAACTTGAACTAATTAATTTGTTCTTTCGACTCTACCTTGTGAACAAATAATAATATGCTGTATTATGTATATATTTATTTAGGAATATAGACTTTGTTTTCTAAAGTAATTGTACGTAGATTATAAATAACGAAAAAGAAAATAAAAGATCATTAAAAAATTATTTTATATGCAAATTCAGTACTTACAACAAGTTATAATAGTTCAGGACATACGCAGAAATAAAATTTTGGAGCTTGTAAAAGGTAAAACAGAAGAATTCCACATAAAATTTGAAAACTTATATATATATATAAGTACTGTTTTAATGTAGCATGAGTCGGAAAGTGATAGGTTCAAAAGAAAGAAAGAAAGAAAAATATACTGCAGCAAATAAGGGTGAAAGGAAGAGCGATTTTTAGTGATAGAAATAGAGTTTTTTTTTTTTTTAAAAAAAAAAAAGAAATCTAGTTTAAAGATGGAAAAGATATGCAATAATTGTAAATTAGATTTTATTTATTTATTTTCCCTTTTTGATCCTAATAAATTGGATCTTACTCTAGCCTTCGATATTTTATATATAATAAAAATTACGAATTCTAGGGTATAATTATGAAAAAAAAAATCTACTAATAATTCCAATTCCAAACACCTTATCATCCACTGAATCGCATTTAGGCTCCACGATTAATTAACACACTAAGTATGTTTGATAACATATTTAAGTAGTTTAAAAAATTAAATTATATTACTTAATATAAAAAGTTTATTTAATAATTTAAATAATTTCATATTTAAAATTTAAATTCAATTAAAATTTACTAAATTAGGTAAGTTAAAGTTTTTAACTTAAAATTTTTTTATTAATAGGCTCAATTGAAAATTTTTTAAAACTTTATAAATATAACTACATAACCTTTATATATTTTTATAACCTTAATTGTACAAATCGATTGATAAACGATCTCTAATATACTTGTTGTCGAAACAAAAAAGACATCCTCTATTATTGATGCTTTCATCCCATCATCAGTACTTGACTTATGGTTTTTTTTTTTTTTTTTTTTGGTTGAAACCTTTTATTTATTCTGGTTCTATCTGTTTCTATTTCCATTTTTTTCTGCTTACAGACCTCAAGCTGTGATGGCTACTGGTCAAGTTTTATTCCATCGTTTCTATTGCAAGAAGTCATTTGCCCGCTTCAATGTCAAGGTTAGAAGCGATATTTTCACTTTAGAGTTTCAAGTCATGAGAATTATTTAGAATTCATTGTTTTTAGGATGTGCTGATATCTTGCAGAAAGTTGCTGCTAGTTGTGTATGGCTTGCATCTAAACTAGAGGAAAGCCCTAGGAAATCGAGGCAAGTCATCATTATTTTCCACAGAATGGAGTGCTGGAGGGAGAACTTACCCATAGATTTTTTGGACCTGAATTCAAAGGTTAGAATCTGGTATCTCGTTTATGTTTGCATAAAGATGCTTCAGTATCATTTTCTTCCCTTTGGTTCACAGCTGGTTATAGTCCTCCTGGTGTTAGGCATGCAGTAGGCACTTACAATTTCTTTCCGTTTCAAAAGAAGTTTGCAGAGTTGAAGATTGGGTTGAGCAAAACAGACAGGCACATCGTGAAAGAAATGGGTTTTGTTTGTCATGTTGAGCATCCCCACAAATTCATTTCAAAATACCTAGCTACCCTTGGAACACCTCAAGAATTGAGACAAGAAGCTTGGAACCTAGCTAATAACATACCAACATATATTTTAAAATAATATCAAAATACAACCAAACAAGAAAATGCTGTAAATCAATATATTTCAGTAAATTACATAATCAACTTCATAACATACCAAATATGCCTTAATTGTGAGGAACTTGTGGAAGTTATTGCAGCGGACTCACAGAAAAATAATCCCGACCTTATGAAGTATTCCTGTGATGTTGAAAGCAAGTACATTTTGTGCTTAATCTCTTCATAGTATTCTGTTTTGGAGACCCATACACGCATATATTGTTTTGACTGGCCATTGATCACTGAATACATATCCTGTATAAATTGTCACAGAGTTCTGTCTGGTGCAACCAGCGAAGATAGCTAGGCCATTTCCGATGCCATAGCATATCGATGCAGATGAGTATGTGGACTCTAATACTGGAGAAATCTTGAATAACGAAAGGAGGCTAAGCATATCTGTCACGCTTTCAAAACCCGTACTATCTTTGGAGTTCAATTCTATGAAAATGCAAGTCGAAACCCCCGACATCGTTTCTCATACTAGGATGGGAAAAAAAAAATGGAGGGGGGCCCCGAGCCCTTGTAGCTATCAACGTGTGTCCGCCCCTGCGAACAAGTATGTCCAGTTTGATCATCAATTCCAGAACTAAGAATCATTAGAGGCCTAAACAAAACTACAACAGATATAAAATAATTTTCTCATCCCTCAGCCAGGTAGGTTATTTCCATTCTTAATCTTTTTATAGAAAATTCCCCTCAAATTTATTTAATTTTTTTTATGTTATTACTAGGTGCATTATGTCAATAATTTTTATATTTTTCATGCAATTTATTATATTAACATTTGATGACATATAAATATTATCTTTGCAATGTTGCATATGCACATACTAAAGGGTTTATAACACCATATTGTAATACACGACATTGGTTTTTTTATTTTCGCAATGGTTGTCATCTAAGATCAAAAGAAGAAGTATTTAATCATGCACATGCAAAATTGAGAAAATGTTATTGTACAAGTATTTAGTGTTCTAAAATCAAGGTTTTCTATTATAAAGACAATGACTTCATATTCATTTGCGGTTCAGAGAGATATTGCTATTGCATATGTTACAATACATAATTATCTTCGAAGAACAATGATTACTAATAACTTTTTTGAATAATTTGATGATAATTATGCGATACATCAAGTACCAAATGATATTGCAAATTTATCATTCATCGGAGGAAAAGCATAAGCACGACTCGATCAAAAATTTATGATTAATTTGCGAGACTAAATTGTAAATGAATTAATTAGTAATTGAGATTTTATTTATTTTGTGCATAATACAACAATTAATGCTATCTTAGATCGTGTTTAATTTTTTTTATTAATAATCATTTTTTAATTAATTTATTTATTTGTACTCATCGAGCACATCTATGTATATATTTTTATTGTGTTAAAAAATATGATGTTACAATTACAATGTTAAAATTGTCATGCATATAGCCTTAATATATTCAGCAATAATACTTATCAAACAATCTTATTATATTCAGCACTTAATTTTTAGTAAATACTAAGTAACTTGTCAGCAACATATTCAATACTTAATTATTTAATATTTAATTTTATCAAATACCATATGAAGACCGTATGAGTCTTCGAAAGATTTGGAATAGCCCTCTTTTGTTTGGCGAGCTCAACAGGCCCCATATTCATTTATGTTTTCACGAAAATAAAGGGCCCGTGTTTACGGTTAATATACTTTGATAGGGAAAAATGGGCCCATCAATAAAAAACCTGAATTGATGGATCAACCTAAGTCCTCTGATGTTTGTTTGGAGAGCTCAACTGGGCCCATACTTATTTACTTTTTTTTTTTTTTTGAAATAAAGGGCCCATTTTACAGTTTATTGTTCTTTCATGGGGAAAACTGGGCCCTTGAATGAAAAACCTAAGTCCTAAGAAGTAAAACTCTTTTAAGACCTAAAAATTCTTGTAATTTCAAAACTATCATTAATAACCAGCACGTAACCTGTTTTTTTTTTTTTTTCACAGTTGGGTCCCATTTATCATGAGTAAATTATAAATTATTCCATATTATTTCAAAAATTAATTACTTAGTCTCTATATTTTGAAATCTATTTATAAATTAGTCTTTTTTCTCGTATTTAACTTATTTTGATTTTTTTAAGAAATGGAAAAAATATAAAAAGAATATAAAAAATATTGATGAGAAAATAAGAGATTTTGTGGAATAAAAATAATATTAAATTAAAAATAGTCAATACTTATTAGAAGACTAAATAATAGTTTTTAAAACAAGAGAAACTAATTAATTTATTTCTTAAAACTAAAGGGACTAATTTATAATTTACTCCATTTACCATGCTTTCAATTTAAGCCAAGAAAATGTCCATGCAAAGGTAAGGGTAGTTCGATTTCGTGTCCTACATTTTATAAATTTTTTTTTTCATATTACTTTTTGTAATGAAATTATTTTGCAAATTACAGGTTTTCCTTATATTCACATGCTGGTATAATTTTATTTTATGGTACTAACACTTTTCATTTCCGAAAAAAGAAATAAAAGGAGGAGGAGAAAAAGGTGGTGCTGCAGTGGCTACCGTACGTTTATATTTAGGCAGTATGTCAAGGTAAATTTAGGAAAGCAATGCATAAAACTCGGGTCGTATTGTTTGATTTTGTGAAATGTGAGGAAGGGATGAGCGGGAATCCAATGGTTAATATTAGTAAATGCATGGAGGATACAAAGTATAAAAGAGGGAGGATCGTTGCAGAGTAGAGAAGAAGACAATTCTATATATCTTCTTCCATCAATTAGGGAGGAACAGAAGGAATTTTGAGTTTCTCTGTGAGAAAATTAATAATACATAACCCGATCGATCATCATCGAAATGGCTGGGGTTATGTTTACGGTGCTACTCTGCCTCTCTGCAGGGGCCATGTTGGGCACTGTCCAGGGTGAAGACCCTTACTTGTTCTTCACATGGAACGTCACCTATGGTACCCGCTCACCTCTAGGAGTTCCCCAGCAAGTCATTCTCATTAACGATCAATTTCCAGGTCCCAACATCAATTCTACCTCCAACAACAATATCGTCGTCAACGTCTTCAATAACCTTGACGAGCCCTTCCTTTTGACATGGAGCGGTATCCAGCAAAGGAAGAACTCGTGGCAAGATGGAGTGCTTGGGACCAACTGCCCAATCCCCCCAGGAACCAACTACACCTACCACTTCCAGGTCAAGGACCAGATCGGTAGCTACATCTACTACCCATCAACAGGCATGCATCGCGCTTCTGGTGGCTTCGGCGGCCTTCGCGTCAACAGCCGCCTACTCATCCCTGTCCCTTATGCTGATCCCGAGGACGATTACACTGTCATTCTTAATGACTGGCACACTAAGAGCCACAAGACTCTCCAGAGTTTCTTGGATAGCGGCCGCTCTCTTGCAAGGCCCGCCGGCGTCCTCATTAATGGCAAAAATGCAAAGGGTGATGGCAAGGACGAGCCTCTATTCACAATGAAGCCTGGAAAGACATACAAGTACAGAATCTGCAATGCCGGGCTCAAGAATACTCTCAATTTCAGGATCCAAGGCCATCCATTGAAGCTTGTGGAGATGGAGGGCTCCCATGTGGTGCAAAACGTGTACGAGTCACTCGATGTCCATGTTGGACAATGCTTCACTGTCCTCGTGACAGCCAACCAAGCTCCCAAAGACTACTACATGGTGGCTTCCACCCGATTCAATAAGCAGGTTCTCACAGGCAAGGGCATCATCCGTTACACCAATGGCAAGGGTCCAGCATCGCCTGAGCTCCCTGAGGCACCAGTTGGATGGGCTTGGTCTCTCAATCAATTCCGTTCCTTCCGCTGGAATCTTACAGCCAGTGCTGCTAGGCCTAACCCTCAAGGCTCTTACCATTATGGTTCCATCAACATTACCCGCACCATCAAGCTCGTAAGCTCAACTAGCCGAGAAGGTGGCAAGCTTCGCTATGCCCTCAATGGCGTCTCTCACGTTAATCCAGAGACGCCTCTCAAACTTGCTGAGTACTATGGAATTGCAGACAAGGTGTTCAAATATGACACCATCCAAGACAGTCCACGAGCTGACATTGCTCATGCTAAGATTGTCTCACAACCCAATGTCCTTAACCTCACCTTCCGTAACTTTGTGGAGATCATCTTTGAGAACCCCGAGAAGAGCATGCAATCATATCACTTGGATGGTTATTCCTTCTTTGCAGTCGCGTAAGTAATTAATTAAACAAATGCAGAAGCAGTATATAAATATGTATATATATCTAAACTTTTTTAATTATTGTGAATATCTCTAACCAAGTAATTAATTATGTATTCAACAGCGTGGAGCCAGGCACTTGGACCCCTGAAAAGAGAAAGAGCTACAATCTTCTTGATGCAGTGAGCAGGACGACCGTTCAGGTCTTCCCCAAATCCTGGGCTGCCATTCTTTTGACATTCGACAATGCTGGAATGTGGAACATCAGGTCAGAGATGTGGGAGAGGACTTATCTAGGACAACAGCTGTATGCCAGTGTTCTTTCCCCTGCACGCTCCCTTAGGGACGAGTACAATCTTCCTGATAATTCTTTGCTATGTGGCCTCGTCAAGGACATGCCAACACCCCAACCTTACAGCATCTATGGCGCTTGAGCTAACGGATGAAAATATACAGTGACTGATACTCCTTGTATTAACCCCTTCCAATTTATTGCAATAAATTTTGTCCAAATTATTCCTTTAATTTCTGTATTCATCATTACATTTGCTCTGTTCTAAGAAATCTTGGTACTTCAGCCAAAGCCATGTATAGTTGATTGATGAAAGTTATAAGAAATCTTAATGCTTCAGCCAAGATGGCACTATTACTCGATCGTGAAAGCAATTAATGGAGCATAAACACATGCATGCATGCCCATGTTTGAGTTAGTTATTTTAAATGTTTAATTTAGCTCGGAAACAAGCAGTTAATTTAAAAGGCAATTTCTATGATTACCTTTAGCATTACACCATACCCCCTCAAGTTACAATCAAACTAGACATTAAGTACTTTAATTTATTTCTTGCAAGTAAAAATTTATCTGATCACTCACCCAAAAGAATATATATATATATATATATATATATATAATACACGCTCATCAGACAATGGTGGTAAAAGTTAAAACTGATCACTCACCCAAAAGAATATATATGTATAAAAGTTTGATACGCCTTCAATCGCGTTTCACGTTGATCCAGATACACCTCTCAAACTTGTCGATTCACGTTGATCCAGATACACCTCTCAAACTTGTCGAGTACTATGGCATTATAAACAAGGTGTGCAAATACGACACCATCCAGGACATGCCACAAACTAAGTTTGATAAGATTCTCACACAACTCAATTTCCTCAAACAAACCTTTCGTAACTTTGTTGAAATTATCTTTGAGAACCACGAGAAGAGCATGCAATCATACCATTTGGATGGTTATTCCTTCAACTAAACCTTCCGTAACTTTGTTAAAATTAAGTCTCTCGTATATATTCATTTAGATTTCTTAACTAGCCCAATACCCGCGCATTGTCGCGGGTAAGTCTATTATATCTATGTTTTAATATTTTTAATAATTTAAAAATATAAACAAAAAATAAAAATTAATTAGCACTCATTATAATATATATATATATATATATATATATATATATATATATATATATATATATATATATATATATATATATATAATTGAATTTAAATATTTTTTATTTTGATAAATAAAAATACTCGCAATTAATTATTTATTTTAAAAAATTAAATTAGAAGGGAGTGCTTGATCAATTTATATTAGAAGAATAATTAATTTTAGTTAATGAATATTTATAAAAATAGAAAAAGTAACGATTAATTATGGAAAAATTATTTTGATTAAATAATAAATAATGAAAAAATAACCCAACTTCGAGAAAAAAAAATTTTTAGGGACCTTTTTGTAATATTAATTAATAGTAGGGATTGTTTTATATAAATTAATAACTTAAAGGAAGAAAGTGTAAAAGCTGACAAAAATCATGTATCTTTTTTTAAGAAAACGACATCGTTTTGAGCCTAAAAGAACCAAAATGACGTCATTTTGGTTTCATTGTAGCGGGGGCTTAGCTACGGTGAAACCGCATTCTCTTTTAGTGTATACTAGTTTTTTTTCCCACGCTATGCTGCGGGTTAGATAAAATATATAAAATAGTTTATGAAAATTATTTCAGTTTGATAGTTTCTTTTATGGTGTGAATCTATAAAAATATATAAAATCAAAGGTAAAAAAAATTAATTATAATTTTTTAATAACAAATTTGTATTTAACTATTTTGTATTTGTGTTTTTCATAATTTTTTCTTTAGAAAAAGATTTATCCTTATTAATCATTGGATTATAAACTAAAAAGAAAATTAAATAGTTTTGTTTAAAAAAAGCTTTATTATTTTATAAGATTGTGTCCAAAAACATAAATAACAATTATTAAAAGCTTACATAGAATTGAATAAATTATTTTTTTATTTAATGTTGATGAGAATTTCGATTCTTAAAAAAATATTAATTTAATTTTTATATATTTATTTACAAAAGAATGAATAATAGTAAAATAAAAAAATATTAATTTGAATCATTGAGTGGTTAAGCCAAAACATAATTTTAATTTTTTAGTTTAAAACTAGTTAATTTTAAAATATTCAAAAATAAATAAATAGTAAATGCTTAGTATAGTAGTAGTTGCACGGTTAATTTCTAAAAAGACAACGATTCAATATTTTTTATACATCATAACTATATTAAGTGAGTTCGAGTTTTCGAGTCTAAAACAAAAAATACTATTAAAAAAACATAACTTGTAAGGAATCTATTGACTAAATTTGAAGTTAGTAGATTAAAATAAAAATTATTAAAAAATTTGATTTCGATTAATTTTGATTATATAAAGAAAAAAATTAATAAAATATGTGAATTCTTTTTTTCCCTCCTTCTTAAATATATATATATATATTAGTTCTATGCTATGCATGGCTAGTCCTTAAATAAAGGGCTCACATGCAGAGCAACCATCTTCTTTTTATTTTTCACATTTTACTTTCAACTATTAATTAATTAATTTAATTTTTTTCTAAAAAAAACCAAGAAAAAATTATTTAAAATATAATTTTAATCTAAAAATTTATTTTAGATAAATTATATATATTAATCATGCCATTATAATTTAAAAGTTATCTAAATCTATTCTTCAAAAAAAAAATAATCATGTTCTAAACATTTATTCCAAAATCCATACATATAAAAAATAAAGAAAAAATATCAACAAATATAATTTTAAATTAATTGGATGAGAATTAAAAAAAATAACAAATTAAATTAGTAAATTTTAAATAATAAAAATAATTAACAAAAAAAAAAAAAACAAAATGATACTAAATCACAATATAATCAAAGTTTGAAATTGAAAAAGAAAAAGAATTTTTTTAAAAAAATGACAAATTAATGTTGTAAATTTTAAATAACATAAAAAAATCAATAAAAAATTATTTGAAATACACTTTTAATCTGAAAATGTATTTTAGAAAAATTATATATATATATATCATGCCAATATAATTTAAAAATTATCTAAATCTATATTTCAAAAGAAAAAAAATCATGTTATAAGAATTTATTCCAAAATCCATACATATAAAAAGATAAATCAAAATGCATTAGTATATATAATTTTAAATTAATTGAATGAGAATTTAAAAAAAATGATAAATTAAAGTAGTAACTTTTAAATAATTAAAATAATTAAAAAATAAAAAAATGCATGAAATCATAATATAATTAAAGTTTGAAATTAAAAAAATAACAAATGAACGTACTAAATTTTAAATAATATCAAAAACATTAGCAAAAAGAATACTTAATATGTTGTTTAGATAACAACAAATAAGGTGAAGCAAATGCGAGGATGAAGGAAATTTATTGAGTTCTAGATGTGAAAATGATTAGTATGAGTGCAAAGAGCATGATCTATAGGATACTCTTTGTAAAATTAGCATGAATTTATCTATTTAAAGATTTTAAGTACATGTTTCAATGATGAATAGAAATAGAAGAGTTTATAAAATGCAACGAGTTATAAAAAAATTCATTAACACTAAATATAAATTTTAGAAAGCCTTAAACTTTAAACCAAATAAGAAAATTTTTACTATGCAATATGATAGAGGTCTAGGGTAGAAGATACGGTGCATTACCTTGGACTCTTGGGTGTGAGGCGATATAGTAGCACTCTCGGCTTAGTTGGGTCATGGGCAATACAAAATCTATTCCTTCATCTTAAATAATGGCAATCATGCGAATTTTAC
>CAWUPB010000512.1:0-13589 GCA_963924115.1 Dovyalis caffra | reverse complement strand
AATGTTTCAAAGAAAATTGTCTTTCCTGTGATGGCTATCCTGCTACCATATTCTTCTTGTCTTTTAATTATTTTCATACAGACACAACCATTTCCTGCCACTGCTGAATCTTACAAGAACGTATCTTTAGGCTTATCTCTCACTGCCTTAAACAACGATGATTCCTGGCAATCGCCATCTAGTGAATTTGCATTCGGTTTCCAGCAGGTTGAAGATGATGGCTTCTTATTAGCAATCTGGTTCAACAAAATACCTGAAAAAACCATTGTTTGGTCAGCCAACAGAAATAGTCTAATGCAAAGAGGGACTAAAGTTAAGCTCACGGAAGATGGCCGATTAGTGCTTAATGATCGAAAAGGCAAACAGATATGGTGTGCTGATACTGCCGGTAGCCATGCTTGACACCGGTAACTTTGTGCTGGCAAGACACGATTTCGTCAATCTGTGGGAGAGCTTTGGAGAGCCAACTGATACTCTATTGCCTACACAAATTTTCAGTCGAGGGAGCAAGCTAGTTGCTGGATACTCCAGAATGAATCGCTCAACTGGAAGATTTCGATTCACTCTACAAGCTGATGGAAATCTTGTGCTTTACACCCTAACTTTCCCGTTAGATTTGGATAATTCTTCCTATTGGTCTGCTCAAACTGAAGGCAATGGCTTTCAGTTAATCTTCAACCAGTCTGGAAACATTTACCTTGCAGCAAAAACATGGAAGCATACTAAAAATGCTTTCATCAGAATCTCCAACAACTCAAGAATTTTACCACATTGCAGTTCTTGAATACGAGGGAGTTTTCAGACATTATGTCTACCCTAAGAGATCCAGTTCTAATTTCTCTGGGTGGCCTCCTAAATGGTCTTCCTTGTCCACCTCCTTACCTCAAAACATCTACATGAGACTTACAGAAGATTCCGGTAGTGGAGCTTGCCGATTCAACAGCTACTGCAGTCTTGGAAATGACCAGAGACCAAATTGCAAGTGTCCACCAGGGTATAACTTCTTAGATCCGAATGATGTGATGAAGGGATGCAAGCAAAACTTTGTTTCGCAGAATTGTGAAGAAGCATCACAAGAAACAGAACTTTTCTCCTTGGAACAGAAGGAAAATATTGACTGGCCACATTCTGATTCTGAACACTTTGAGATGGTAACTGAGGGCTGGTGCAGGAAGGCTTGCTTGAGTGATTGTTTTTGTGCTGTTGCAATTTTCAGATATGGGAGGTGTTGGAAGAAGAAAATTCCTGGCATCTTCTGAGGAAGTAAAAATATGAAGCTTCTATATTTCTTTTCTAGTCTAAGAATAATTTGTTTCAGACTCCCATTAATTTATTCAATGAATCTCCTACGCGTTGATTTACACTAAAATAATTTCAAAGTCTTTTTGAGTAGTATTTGGGTTTTGTATATTCAAACCAACGGAAGATTCAAAGCTAGTGGGATTTTCCACAAAGAAAAGTCAGAAAGAAAGAAATCTTTTTCTTCATTTAACATGCGGATGGAGGCACATTCTACCAACTGCAATACTCAGAATTAGTAGAGCAAAGGGTTTTTGCCTTAAGTCCTGCAATTTCTTAACGAACACCATCTTCACACCATGGATTTTTCTCTACCGCATTCTTTTTGCTTCTTTCTTCTTCTGCTGCTGCCATTTTCCACCGATGGTCAGACATACAGAAACATAACTTTGGGCTCATCTCTCACGGCTGCAAATGACAACTCTTCTTGGACTTCACCATCTGGGGACTTTGCTTTTGGATTCCAACAAATTGGCGATGATGGCTTTTTACTAGCCATATGGTTCAACAAAATACCTGAAAGAACCATAGTCTGGTCAGCGAATAGAAATGATCTAGTTCAGAGGGGATCAAGGGTACAACTTACTACAGATGGTCAGTTGGTCCTAGATGACCAATCAGGCACACAAATATGGAGCACCATTAATTCCGGTGGAATTGCAGCTTCCTATGCAGCCATGCTTGACACAGGAAACTTTGTGCTAGCAAGCCAATCAGCTGCCAATTTGTGGCAGAGTTTTGAAGAACCAACAGATACAATGCTGCCCACACAGACTCTGAGTCAAGGTCGTGAACTAATTGCTCCCTACCTAGAAAAGAATTATTCAGATGGAAGATACATGTTTGCTCTACAACCTGATGGGAACCTTTCCCTGTACACCACACGTTATCCATCTACTGTCAGTAATTTTGCTTATTGGAGTACCCAAAGTTCTATAGCAAGAAATGGTACTGTGATTAATACTGTATTCTCTATACAAGTTTCGATGCAAGGTTTCTACCAGAGGGCAACCCTTGACTATGATGGAGTTTTTAGGCACTATGTCTACCCAAAGACTGCTGCTTCAAGCAGCAGAAACGGGGATATGGCCTGGACTACTTCGTCTTTCGTACCATCAAATATCTGCACGGCCATTCAAGGACAAGTAGGCAGTGGAGCATGTGGTTACAACAGCGTGTGCAGATTAGGAGAAGATCAAAGACCACGTTGCGAATGTCCTCCAGGTTACACTTTCGTGGATCCCAATGATTTGAGGAAGGGATGTAAGACAAACTTTGTTTCACAGGATTGTGACCAACCATCGCAAGGAACAGATGGCTTCGAGTTGGAGGTGATGCCTAACGCAAATTGGCCATTCAATGATTATGAATTTTTTGGTTCAGTGAGTGAGGATTGGTGCAGACAGGCTTGCTTGAGTGATTGCTATTGCGCTGTTGTTATTTTCAATCCTGCTGGACAGTGTTGGAAGAAGAGAATCCCTCTCTCGAATGGGATGATAGATCCAGACACTTATGGAACCAAAGCCCTGATAAAAGTAAGGAAAGGCAACTCCACTGCAGGTTCATGCGCAAAGAAGAATGATCGATCAACTTTGATCATAACAGGCTCAGTACTTTTAGGCAACTCCGTCTTTCTAAATGTGATCTCATTGCTAGGAATCTATGTGTTCTTTTCTCGAATGAACCGACAAAAAGCAAAAATGATCCTGCCACATAACGTCTTGCCCGATGTGAATCTGGTAAGTTTTACTTACAATGAGCTCGAAACAGCTACTGGAGGATTTAAGGAAGAATTGGGAAGTGGTGCTTCCGGAATTGTTTACAAAGGGCTTCTGGACAATGAAGATACACCCCTCGTTGCAGTAAAGAAGTTATATAAGATGATCAGAGAAGGGGAGCAAGAATTCAGGACAGAAGTGAAAGTTATTGGCAGAACAAATCACAAGAATTTGGTCCAACTTCTCGGATTTTGTGAAGAAGGGCAACAGCGACTTTTGGTCTACGAATACATGAGCAATGGCTCCTTGTCAAACTACCTATTTGGAGATTCAAGGCCTAATTGGTACCAAAGAATGCAGATTGCCTGTGGTGTAGCAAGAGGTCTCCTTTACCTCCATGAAGAATGCAGCTCACAGATAATCCATTGTGATATCAAGCCTCAAAATATCCTTCTCGACGATTCTCTTAACGCAAGAATTTCTGATTTCGGACTAGCCAAGCTGTTGAAGACAGACCAAACTAAAACAATTACAGCAATCAGGGGGACCAAAGGGTACGTAGCTCCTGAATGGTTCAAGAAACTGCCAGTTACAACCAAAGTAGATATTTACAGCTTTGGCATTCTGTTGCTAGAGCTAGTGTGTTGCAGAAAGAAATTTGAGCTTGATGCAATGGAAGAAGATCAGATAGTTCTTGCAGACTGGGCATATGATTGCTTCAAAGAAGAAAAGTTAGACCTTTTAGTACTAGAAGATGAAGAAGCCATGGAAGACATGAGAAGAGTGGAGAGTTTTGTGATGATAGCAATTTGGTGTATTCAGGAGGATCCATCTTTAAGACCTGGAATGAAGAAAGTTTTACAGATGTTAGAAGAAGCTGTTCAAGTCCCTATTCCTCCGGACCCTGCATCATTTATCAGCTCAATCTAAATCCTCGTACAGATATATCATATCTAGTTGCTAAGGGGTATGATGATTTTTTTTAATAAAATTTTCTTCAATTTGTAGAATTTGAATTATACATTTTATCATTAAATAGGATCTCAGGCATATATTTAAGGACTTGTCCACCATCTTTGGTGCAATCCTGTTTACGTCACCTTTCAATCTTCTACTAGTTATGGTAAAATCAGCTTCTTGGAAGAAAATTAAAGTTTTTGTATTATATAGAAAACATCATGTTAATCACTCAACGGATTTGGTCGTATAATAGGGACTAGCAAAGACTATACAAGATAATGCAAACCCCATTTTTGGTGTCAAGAAGCAACATTTCACTATACCCTAAAAATACTAAATTATAATTTTATTCGTTTTGTCAATCGAATATGAATTTTAATTTTTTTTTTAATACATCAATATTTTTTAAACTGTCAATTAAGAACTTTTGTTTATTCAGGCCTGCAGAAGACTCAATGCTAGTTGGAAGTTTGCACTAATAAAAATCATAAAGAAAAAGGAAGTCTTTGCCTTCTTCATCATTCTATATGTGGATGGATAGAGACTCGGTTAATTTCTGGCAAGTGCAACACTCAGCATAAATAGAGAGAAGGTTTTTATGTTGGCCATAAAGTCCTGCAATTTCCAAAGAACAAAATCCTTACACTATGGATTTTTCACTACCATATATATATATATATTTTTTTTTCTCTCATTCTTCTTCTACTGCTGCCATTTTCCACCAATGGTCAGACTTACAAAAATATATCTTTGGGTTCTTCTCTCACTGCTGCAAATGATAACTCTTCTTGGACTTCACCATCAGGAGATTTTGCTTTTGGATTCCAACAAGTTGGAGATGCTGGCTTCCTACTAGCCATATGGTTCAACAAAATACCTGAAAGAACCATAGTTTGGTCAGCTAATAGAAATGATCTGCTTCAGATGGGATCAAGAGTACAACTTACCACAGATGGTTAGTTCGTCTTAAATGACCAATCAGGCAGACAAATATGGAGGGCTGATTCAGGTGGAAATGGAGTTGGCTATGCAGCCATGCTTGATACGGGAAACTTTGTGCCAGCAAGCCAAGCTGCTGTCAATTTGGGGCAGAGTTTTGATCGATCAACAGATACAATGTTGCCCACACAGAATCTGAGTATAGGTGGGGAACTAATTGCTCCCTACCTAGAAAAGAATTATTCAGATGGAAGATTCAAGTTTGTTCTACAACCTGATGGGAATCTCCTCCTGTACACCACAAATTATCCATCAACTATCAATAATTTTTCGTATTGGTCAACCCAAAGTTCCATAGGCAGTGGTTATCAGGTGATCTTTAATCAGTCTGGCTATATGTACCTTATATCAAATAATGGTTCTATAGTTAATTCTGTATTTTCTGATTCAGTATCAATACAAGATTTCTACCAGAGGGCAACCCTAGACTATGATGGAGTTTTCAGGCACTATGTCTATCCAAAGACTTCTGCTTCAAGTAGCAGAAACTGGACTATGGCCTGGAATACTTTGTCTTTCGTACCGATAAATATCTGCCTGAGTATAGAAGGAGATGGAGATGCTGGCAATGGAGGTTGTGGTTACAAGAGCTCTTGCAAATTAGGAGAGGATCGAAGACCAAGTTGCCAGTGTCCTTCTGGTCACACTTTCTTCAATCCAAATGATGAGAGGAAGAGATGTAGTAAGCAAAACTTTTTTTGCACAGGATTGTGACCAACACAGATCGGCCCTGGATTGATTATGAATTTTTGGTGCCGTGGACGAGAATTGGTGCAGAAATGCTTGCTTGAGTGACTGTTATTGTGCTGTTGCCTATTTTAGAAACGGAAGCTGTTGGAAGAAGATTATCCCTCTCTCGAACAGGGGAATAGATAGAAGCAGTGGTGGAAAAGCCATGATAAAAGTAAGCAAAGGCAACTCCACTGCTGGTTCAAACTCAAAGAAGAAAGATCAATCAACTTTGATCACAGCAGGCTCGGTGCTTTTGGGTAGCTCCGTCTTTCTAAATGTTCTCTCACTGCTTGGGATCTATGTGTTATTTTTTGGATTGAACGAACAAAAACAAAAAATGATTCAGCAACCTAATGCCATGCAAGACATCATGAATCCGGTAAGTTTTACTTGCAACGAACTCAAAGCAGCAACAGAAGGATTCAAGGAAGAACTGGGCAGAGGTGCTTTTGGAACTGTTTACAAAGGGTTCTAGCCAATGAAATACAACCCTCATTGCAGTAAAGAAATTAGGACATGTAGCCGGAGAATGCGAGCAGGAATTCAAAGCAGAAGTAAGAGTAATTGGCAGAACAAATCACAAGAATTTGGTCCAACTTATTGGATTCTATAATGAAGGGCAACATCGGCTTCTAGTCTACAAATACAAGAGCAATGGCTCCTCGGCAAAGTTTCTGTTTGGAGATTCAAGGCCTAACTGGCACCAAAGAACTCAAATTGCTTTTGGTGTGGCAAGAGGGCTCCTTTACCTCCATGAAGAATGCAGCTCACAGATAATCCATTGTGATATCAAGCCTCAGAATATCCTTCTCGACCAATGGCTTAATGCAAGAATTTCTGATTTCGGGCTAGCCAAGCTGTTGAAGACTGACCAAACTAAAACAACAACAGCAATCAGGGGAACCAAAGGGTATGTAGCTCCGGAATGGTTCAAGAACCTGCCTGTTACAACCAAAGTAGATATTTACAGCTTCGGCATTTTGTTGCTAGAGCTAGTTTGTTGTAGAAAGAACTTTGAGCTTGATGTAATGGAAGAAGATCAGATAGTTCTTGCAGACTGGGCATATGATTGTTTTAAAGAACGAAAGTTAGACCTTTTAGTGGAACAAGATGAAGCGGCATCGGAAGATATGGATAGAGTGGATAGGTTTGTGATGGTAGCAATTTGGTGCATTCAAGAGGATCCATCTTTAAGACCTGGAACAAAGGAAGTTGTACAGACGTTAGAAGGAGTCGTTCAAGTCCCTATTCCTCCTGATCCTGCGTCAATTATCAGCTCAATCTAAATCCTGAAGGCCTACGAATGTATTACTTCACACATGGTCTAGAGCTTCAGGGTTCGGACTCCAAATTGTAACATAAACTTCCTCAAATCTTCCTGAACTTGTCCTATTTGAATTACACATTACAATTAGGAAATCAGCTTTGGAAGGAAAAAAAAAGTTATTGTATTATATATACTACAGAAAACATCATATTACTATGCACAACATGACCACAAGGCTTCAAAGTTCATACAATGTCATTTTCTTTTACTTTTCCATATTCAAGAGTACTAAGTTAAAAAAAAATAAAAATTGTTAATAACCAGATAAAGTGTTTAGTAACTCATTAATATTCCGTAATTTGATTTCAAAAGGTAATATTTTTGGAAGTTTAACTTGAAATATAAGTGAGATTGTTTTATATTATTATCTATAATTAAAACCTAGAGAATTTGGGGGGAAAATTCTGGTGAATATTCGAGTTTATATATACACTAGCATAATACCCGCACATTGTCATAGGTAAGTCTATATAATATATTTTTTATTATTTTAAATAATAAAAAAATTAGGAGTGAAATAAAAAATTAATTAACACTAACTTTGAGAATTTGCGTTAATTTAATATGTTTTATTCAATATTTTATTATATATTATATTCCATAATTGAGTTTAAATATATCCTATAAATATTTTTTATTTTGATCAACAACAAAAAAGAAAAAAGAAAACATACAATTAATTTTTTTAAAAAAATCAAATTAGAACAATATGCTAATCAATTTACATTAGAAGAGTGTTTAATTTTAGTTAATGAGTCTATAAAAAAATAAAAATAAATAACCATTCATTTTTTTAATATTTTAAATAATTAAAAAATAAAAGCATAAAATAAAAATTAATTAGCACTAATTGTGAGAATTTAATATATATATTCCATAATTTATTTTAAATATATCTGAGAAATATTTTTTATGTTGATCAATAAAAAAAAGAAGAAGAAAACATGCAATTAATTAATTATTTTTTAAATGAATTTATATCATAAGAGTGTTTAATTTTAGTTAATGAGTATATAAAAAATAACCTTTAATTATGAAAAAAGATATTTTGAGTGAATAATAATTAATGAAAAAAATATAGAGAAAGCACAAAAAAAAAAAAAAAAAAAGAGGCATGGTTGGGTTAGCACCAGGCCCATCTGTATGGCCTAGAGACAACCAGGCTCAAACAAAAAAAACACAGGGACTAATCAGCAATAAATATTTAATTAAGGGACTGGTTGGAATAAAATTATAAATCAAATGACTAAAGTATAAACATTTGGATAAATTGACCAAAAAAATCACTTTTTTTTTTTTTTTTTTGAGAAATCAGCATCGTTTCAAGCCAAGAAAAAAAAATCACAACCACGCAATTTTAGTTTACTGTAGCAAGGCTCGACTGCGACGAAACCATATATTGTTTAAATTATTTATAATGACTTGCTTAAAACCCAATAACACATGATGCGTAAAATCCAAAGCATTTCAAGAATAAAAAAACAATTTTCGTGTTTTTACATTACTGAATTTTAGTCATATCAATCCCTCTACTCAATTTTGTTCCATATTAGTCTTTTTATTTTAACTTTTAGGATTTGTTAATCCTTCCATTTATCTTCTTGACGGAGCTCCGTTAGTTTTTTTTTTTTTTTTTGGCACAAAACTTTGATTTCATATACTAATTATTTCTAATCCCTTTTTAATCAGATTATTAAATCAGTCTAACTTTGAATTTCTCAAATACTTAGTAGCATGAATCTTATAATCTAGTAAAACACGGTGATCAGGAATGTTATTAGTAAACTTTAAGGTTGAAGTAGTTCAAAGGGAGGAAGTTTCTGATGAATTTCATTAGCTAGTAATAGCAAACATTCTAATAACATCTCTTCCTTGCATGGGTCAAGCACACATCCCTTTCTTTTGGAGTGAAGGGCAAATTACAAGCACTAAATATTTGAATTTGGATTCTTCAGTTATCAATACAGGTGAATCTGAAAGACAACATAGGTTGTTCCAGTAATTAGAAGTTGCTTCAGCATACGCGTCAACAGACACTGAGTCTTTAATTTCTTGGGGCAATCTTAAGAAAACCCACTCTCCAATCTCCATATCAAACTGGTGTACGTATTTGGAGAAGTTTAATAAATTTTCCTAGAAAATCCTATCCAGTAAGATTTTGGGATACCTGCAGAAGATTCAGTGCTAACTGGAATTTTCCACAAAGAAAAATCATGAAGAAAGAAAGTCTTTGCCTTCGTTTACTACGTGGATGGAGACGCATTTCTGCCAACTGCAATGCTCAGAACATAAAGGAAAACGATAGACCAGGTCTAATTCTAAACCTTAACTAATTTGTTGGACCGAAAATGAAGACTTGGAATCTTCAATGTCTAATTGCCCAAAGTATTGCTCGGCATTAATTAACAAGGAACCAGCCTCGCTATTATATATATTATCAAGTTTCCTGTTCATTTAACTAAATCCATCCAATTGCATATTCCAAATTTCCAATTGTTGCGAGCAATGGACTCTAAATTTGCGTTTGCATTTCTGCTGTTCTACTTCCTCATGTCCTCTCATTCTGTCATATCTCAGACAAGTGGTAAAGTTAACATCGGCGAATCCCTTGTTGCCATGGATCAGAATCTTTCTTGGCTTTCTCCTTCCAAAGATTTTGCATTTGGATTCCGCCAACTAAATGACAATGATGATTTCTTCTTGCTTGCCATATGGTATTACAAAATACCTGACGGAGACATAGTTTGGTATGCAAAGGGAGGAAACCCTGCACAGAGAGGATCGAAGGTTGAGCTAACTGCTGACCGTGGGCTAGTACTGAAAGATCCTCAAGGCACAGAGATATGGCAATCGGATTTCGGCACAGGTAGAGTCGCGTATGGTGTGATGAATGATACAGGCAACTTTGTGCTTGTCAATATAAACTCTGAATCTCCAGCATTATGGGAGAGCTTTAGCCATCCAACCGACACCTTGTTGCCTACTCAGGCAATGAAGATAGAAGGGATTCTTTCTTCTAGGAAATCAGCAACCAACTTCTCTCAAGGAAGATTCCAGTTCAGATTGCTCAGAGATGGAAATGCAGTTCTCAATGCAATAAACCTGCCCTCCAATTACACATATGATGCATACTATATCAGTGGTACTTTTGATCCTGAAAATTCATCAAATTCTGGTGTCCAAGTGGTCTTAGGCGAGTCAGGCAACTTGTACGTACTAAGAAGAAACGATGAAAGGTTCTATCTTACACCACAGGATATAGCTCCGGTGAAGGATTATTATCACAAAGCAACCCTCAATTTTGATGGAGTCTTCACAATATCTCAGCATCCAAAGAATTCCTCGAGTAACGAGACCTGGAGAGTCATTAAGACCATACCAGAAAACATTTGTTTCTTGATCTTTGGAAAAGAGGGGAGTGGGGTTTGTGGCTTTAACAATGTCTGCAAACTCAAGAATGATCAAAGGCCAACCTGTGAATGCCCACCCAGTTACTCATTACTCGACCCAGATGATAAATACGGAAGCTGCAAACCTGATTTCATTCAGGGCTGTGAAGAAGATGGGCAGAGTCCTCAGGAAGATTTATACACTTTGAAGGACATGCCAAACACTGACTGGCCAACATCTGATTATGAGATATTTAAGCCTTATAGTCCAGCAGACTGCAGAGAGTCTTGTCTGCAGGATTGTTTATGTGCTGTGGCTGTGTCAAGAGGAGATGGCTGTTGGAAGAAGAGGTTACCTCTCTCGAATGGGAGAGAAGATAGAGCAGTTACTAGTCTGGCTTTTCTTAAAGTAAGAAAAGCTAATGCCACATTGCACAACCCTCGTTTGCCTCCAAATGCAGAGAAGAACCAAGATAATTTGATCGTTGTTGTATCAGTCTTCTTGGGTGGCTCAGTGATTGTCATCTTCTTATTGTCTGGTCTCTTATGTTTAGGATCTTTCCTCTATCACAAGAAGCACACAGAAAACCACCAACAAGAAAGGTCCATGGGAATGAATTTGCGGTGTTTGACCTATGAAGAGCTCGAGGATGCTACAAATGGATTTAATGAAGAACTGGGAAGAGGATCTTTCGGCGTTGTATATAAAGGTGTAATAGGAACTGGTTCCACAGTCCCTGTTGCTGTTGCAGTCAAGAAGTTAGACAGATTAGTTGAAGACGGCAATGAGGAATTCGAAACTGAAGTCAAAGTGATTGGCCAAACACATCATAAGAATCTTGTTCGACTGCAAGGGTATTGTAATGAAGGACGGAACAGGTTGCTGGTTTATGAGTTCTTGAGCAATGGTAGTTTGGCAAGCTTACTCTTTGGAGACTTGAAACCAAGTTGGCAACAGAGGACCCAAATTGCCATGGGGATTGGGAAAGGCCTCTTGTACTTGCATGAAGAATGCAGCACCCAAATCATCCACTGCGACATAAAGCCACAAAACATACTTCTTGATGGCTCCTACAATGCTCGGATTTCCGACTTCGGATTAGCAAAGATTTTGATGCTCAATCAAACACATACAAAAACCAACATCAGAGGCACAAAAGGGTATGTTGCACCTGAATGGTTCAGGTCTATGCCAATCACCGTAAAGGTTGATGTGTACAGTTTTGGAGTCATGCTGCTCGAGATCATTTCTTGTCGAAGAAGTGTTGATATTGAAATTGGTGAGAATGACAGAGAAATTCTAACATACTGGGCTTACGATTGCTTTCTCGGAGGCAAAATTGATGCTTTAGTTGAGGACGATCCAGAGGCCTTAAGTGATATGAAAAGGCTAGAGAGGTATGTGATGATTGCCCTTTGGTGCATTCAGGAAGACCCCTCTCTGAGGCCTACCATGAAAAAGGTTATGCTGATGCTTGAAGGAATTGTTCAAGTTACCGTCCCACCATGTCCGTGTCCATTCAATAGCACGATAAGCTAAAAATTTTTGTTTTTCAGACAACATCAGTGTTCTTTAGCAGTTGACCAATAATAATCGGACTGCATATATGTAATTTCAATCTGCACCTTTTTTGCATCAAAACTAGATGTCAGAGTACTCAATAGTTTTAAAAAGAGACTCAACAAGCTATTGATAGATTCCAAAAAAATACGAACTATAGATTCAACTAATAACTGTTATGTCATGTAACAGTTGATAACGATTTCGAAACACCTCTATTATCTTTATTCGGTTTAAAATAACAATAGTGATTATTATTTTATTATTGTAGTAAGTTATGATCAACGATCGCCATTATCGTTTTTTCAACCGTATAGATGACTTAAAACTATAATGCAAAACTATTTAATGGAACAAAAAAATACAAGCACATAGATCACAGGGCACATTAATTTGCAACCCTATTGATGGTTCAAATGTGAGCCAAACCTATTGATTATGCACAGTCAACACATGGGCCGGATAGTACTTGCATGGTGTGATCGTGCCCTTTGGATTCAAGTTCAATAATTTTTCAAATAATATTAGGAACTTAAGATTAAACTAGCATATTACGGGCATGTTGCTACCAATAAATCTATTATATAATATGTTTTAATATTTTAAATAATTTTTTAAAAAAAGGATGGATTGAACTCACACTAGGCCCACGTGACTAGGCTAGAAACAAAACTCGATCATAAAAAAATATAGAAACCTTCTAGTAATAATAGTTATAGTTAGAAACTCTTTTGTATAAAACAAAATTAACTTGAAAGACCGAAGTGTAAGAAAAGGGCCAAAATAATTATTAAAAAAAATCATTTTTTGGAAAACAACGTGGTTTCAATAAAAAAAAAAAAAACAAAAAACAAAAACCAAAGCCCTTGTAGTTTACTGCATCATGACTTAAAACAAAGCCTTTTTGGTTCACTGTAATGAAATTGACATGAGTTTTCTTTTCTTCCAAGGATCTAACTACAAAGTCTTTCCACCGAAAATAATCTAAGCAACATGAAGTTCCATCCCTCCAAAACAACTTTTCCACAATCATCTCCAATTTGACGCTTTCAAATTTGTGTTGATTCTTGACTAGACGGTAGGCATCTTGGAATTTGAATAGCACATCTTAGAAAGCAAATGGTTAGAGTCCTCGTCAAAAACTAAAATCTTTAAAGAAGTGGGGCACCCTCTAGGAAATAGCACTACCAAAAATTTGAAAAAATCTCTAAGTCTTGCAGCAAACGTAGGCCATAGATCTGTTGCATGATTAAAGATAATCTCAGTCCTATTTTCTTGACCAGGACTTGGATTCCAACGTTGTAGTGAAGTTATCCATTGACCAGAAACCTTCATCAGTTTTCCTTAGAAACGGCCGACACATGACTTTACTGGATCTCCTTGAGAGGAATCTAGGTGAATTCTTGTTCTATTCATTGATATACCATTAACTGTTCTTGAAATGGTAAAATGGGGCGGAATAGATGGAGAAGAGTGTTCAGTTTCTGCTAAGAAAAAATAATCATCAAAGTCCTCTGTCTTGACTATCTAGAATGTTTTGCCACATTTTCTAACAATTACAAAATCTTATGTGTGATCTCAATTAAGTTCTTATATCACCTTTT
>CAWUPB010000508.1:0-12288 GCA_963924115.1 Dovyalis caffra | reverse complement strand
TGATTTGACATAAAATCTTCCACCATACTTCCATTGTACTTTCTCACCTAATTTTGGAAGGTCAAACACTCCAACTTGTCTCTCTTTTTTCTCCATCAATTGAGCTCTCTTACCACAAAAATTGAACACTTGGCATGTTAAACATAAAAGAAATAAAAAGAAAAAGTGTAGTATTAAAATTGGATGAAAAGATGAAATCTTGCCATTCTTGTTAGCCAAAAATTCGTGCCCTTCAAAAAGAGGAGAGAAAAATGTGAGTTTGAGGGAAAGAAAGGAGAAAAAGAGAGGGAAGAAAGAAATAAGAAAAGGAAAGGAAAGAAAGGAAGGAGAAAGAGAAGAAAAAGGCTAAGAAATATTAACCAAACACACATCATTGTCAATAGGTTTCGTTGGTTTCATTTTAGTTTTATTTATGCTTTAAGTTCTCTTTTACATGTTTGATTTATGGGTTTTTGTTTTAAGCCATATAATATGTGGTTATGGTAGTTTGTGTTGATGTTAAAAATTTGATGTTTGGTGATGGATTTATGATGTTTTGATGATGGATTTGCTTTGAATGTTGGATATGTATTTGATGGTAAATTTTAGGTTAAAATGTGAAAGTATGCCATGTATATGTATGATGATGGATGGTTATACATGTGTGATGGGTTGGTTTGGTTATAACTATATGTGATGAGAAATGTGTTTTAAAAATTTTAAAAGAGAATTTTTCAAATTTTAGGGGTGGAACATTTTGAACTTTGCATGATTTATTTAGGAATTTTAGAGTTTTTTTAAGTATAATTCAAATACCAAAAGTTCTTCATCTATGTATGTACAAGCTCTCTGTAAACTTTTATGATTTTTAGATCTATATATAAAGAGTTATGACGATTTGGTACGGATCATTTAGATGTACAACATGCTGGAAATTTTTCGTTCCAAGCTTTGTGTAATTTATTTAAGGATCTTAGATTGATTTCTGGATAAAAATCAAAGCATAAATGTTTTTCCTTTATGTGTCTACTAGCTCTTTATAAAATTTCATGATTTTTAGATCTATATATAATGAGCTATGGCCAATTTGGTATAGAGAAGAATTTTGAGTATAGGGAGAGGGATTTCCAAAATTTAATGGAAAGAAATGAGTTTAGGTACTCAAACTTGATTAGTTAAGGTGTTTATTTAGCCTAAGTATTTAGTTAGACACCTAAGCCACCCTAATATAACCATATGGGTGTGGAAGATATGCATGATTAGGCTTGGATTTAAAATAAAGTGGACTTGGAATAAAACACATGGACTTAGTGTAAAACAAAGTGGCTTGGACTAAAATAAAAAAGGGGTTGGATTACAATTAGTGGACTTGAGTTAGAATAAAAATGGGCTAGGATAAAAATGAAATGGAATTAAATTAAAATAAATGAAGTTGGGTTTGGATTAAAATAAATGGGCTTGGACTAAAACAAAATGAGTTTGGATGAAAATAAATGGACTTGGATATCCTAAGAACACTTAGTGGACCTTGGTACTAAAATGGTCAAGTTGGACCATACCATGAAAATATTGATAAAGACCCAAGTGTGGATTGAATTTCTAAAATGGTTGGACATAAATAGTATGTTGCTTATGAGATATGGAATGTGGTTCATGATACATGAAATGGAGTAATCCTATTAGATGGGTCTTGAATTCCTTGTATGAACTCAATGGTACAGAATTGATGGGTTTAGTACCCATGACTTGGTGGAATGTGATTCATGATACATCACGTGCATCATATGCATATGGGAATAGATTAAATTGAGAAAAACCATTGAGTTGAAAATGATGAGGTTTGATAACCGAATCAAATGGAAATTAGATAGGTTTGGTAACTCGCTAGATAAAAGGGTATTAGCGATCTAGCTATGTGCATACTCTAAGCCGTGTGCTTGCATTGTTAGACGATGGATTTTCACTAATAGTGGATACAGCGAGGGATAATTCCATTGCGGTAGAAGGTGAGCTACGGTTCACCTGGATTAAAAATAGAGTAGACTCGTTAATACCTAGGATACCCGAATTAAGATTTGATGAGTCAAGGTGGGGAAGTTAGGAGGTCATTACATATTACATGCATCACTCTACTTATTGAGCTTTAGCTTACTCCGTGTTTATTTCATGCCATGATAAGTAAAGGTAATACTAATGCCGATAATGGAGTTGTCGATTCCTCCCGGAAAAGGCTCATGTGTGACATGATAATTATAGGATCTACCTTTGCTTTCAAATTATATTTTGTAATTTTTATAATGATATTCAGTACATTATGTATGTGTATGGGATTAAATTTGAGACTTCGATCTCTAAAATGTGGTGCACCCGACCACGCCTTTTAGTTAACGACAAGGGAGCTCGGAGGTGCCACGGTGTAGGCCACAATCATGCGCTTAGTGCATACGCTAGTAGGCAATCAGCTTACCGAGCCTAGAGTGCGACTTGGCAAGCCATCAACTCGCTCGGCATGTGCCCAGGTGTCTGCTTAGAAATAGAGTTACCACACGCGTGATGTTGACATTCAATGTCAACCTCGCATGCTCTCGCTAATTTTGACCCAAATTTTTGATTTCATATTTTTTCAAAAATACCAAAATACAAGATTTATAATCATGAATATCTTATTCATGTACTTAATTATAATTAACCAATCATATAATTAAAAGATTTAATAGAGGCTCTAATACCAATTAAAGGATCATAAATCCTATGGAGATGCGAAATAAAAAAAATTCCTCCATCTAAGGCGCTAAGACCATACCGTTGAATCTACTAATCATACATACATGATTAAGAAGCTAAAGAAAGGATTACCTCTTGTAGCACAAATCTAAATTCCTTTCTTTGATTAGTCATCCGAGTGTTCGATCTCTATTGATAATCCACGCGACCCAAGTATCCATTAAGAAGCACTCAAAATTAATGTAGTGCTAGCTCCACCTTTTCGATTAAGTATTTTCTTTAGAAATCAATTCAGAACAACTTTGAGACAACCTTAAAGGAGGAGGAAAAAGTATTTCTTTCCAAAGTTTAGTAGAAAACTATTTTCTCCTTTATTTTCTCTCTTGTTCGTGTGCCTTAGGTGATTTTTACTGACTGGCCGAATTTCTCCTTCTTTTCTTATTCTTAGCTGAATTTTTCCTCTCCTTTATGTATATTTGTAGGAGAGTTTCCTTGTCCTCCAAAGATAAGAAAAATGGTTGCTTTGAGTCCGTAAAGGACTCTAGGTCGTTGCTTCCTAATTCTCAAAGGATAAGGAGTTGTTTTATATATGAACTACTTGATTATTATCTTTTAAAACATTAAACCTTATCTAATAAGGTTAATGTTTATCTTTAAAATGTTCATCCTTATCCAATATGGTTGTTTTTTGTCCTCCCACCAAAATTACCTTTAATATTTTAAATTAAATCTAATGGGTCAAAATTATTTTAGCTGAATTAATTTATTTGGACTATCCAAAAAAATATTCTTTGATTATTTTAGCAAGGTCCACACTAAGAAACAATTTTTCAAAATACCCTTTAACCTAAATTAGAAAACTCCTTTCCTTTTAGGTTCATTATTTTCAAATTTGAAACTAACTTCCAAATTAGAAAATCGATTTCTAAAATAGGAAACTTTCCAATTTTGAAAACTCTTTCCAAAGTAGAAAACTTTTATAATTGAAAACGTTTTCTAATATCCTTGCTTGTCATGTGTAATGTGAATACTTAAACTTATGCGTGTGACTCAATAGGCTCGTAGATATGTTGGCAATATATCAAAAATAAAAGATTATTCTTTAATCTCTTGATACATAAATCAAGATCGGCCTCCAGTAAGGCATCATGATTACCCAATTCTCTAGGAGGATTAGTTAATCCATTACTACATTTCATGACCATGGTTACCATACAATTTAGTCATCATGCTAACTTATCGCAATATGATCTCAAACTTTGTTATTAGTCTTATTCGATTATGATCACACAAGTTTTCTTCGATTTTCAAATGTCGTAGCTCGTAGAGTAGACCAACTATGCTCTATTGGTGTACCCTTACTATGGTCATAGATTTTTTGGGCATACATTTATCAAAGTGCAATGTGATAACTTCTTTAGCATATAAAGAATAACATGTCCTATCTTAGTCGTACACCTACCTCTATTAGATTCCTAGTGCACATAACGAATCATGCACGTGCATCTCATTAGTGGGTCCATCGAAAAAAGGGTCAAAGTGCATAAGTCCTCCAATGAGATAACGAGTGATGACTTGAAGTCTAAGGACCATTTGTACTCATCTTGTATGAGATTCCTATAGTCTAAAACCTAATGGGCTCTCATGGTGAGCAAAGTCTAGGTACATGTTCTCTAACATAAATCATCTAAGCGCTTACTTTGGGATAACCATGCCAATAGGTGTGAGATCTCCTATTGCTATCTTATAGCATGAACATAGCATTCACAAGTCTATCTACATTTGTTAATATCCATTCTCGATAAAGCTATGACTTGGGAGATTTAATGATATTATTTATGTGCATTAGTGTTTGTCTCATATCTTTTGATCAATCAACTGTTGCAAATGCATATCATAAGGACTTCTATCTAATTCTATCAAAATTTAAATAAAAACATTCATAAAATGACTTCTTTATTGTTATTAAAATAAATAATGCAATGATACATTAACTCAAGCCCATCCATACATGGTTGGATCTAGGGCACCTATACTAACATATAGAGATAGTGGGAGAGGGAGAGAGGGAGAATGAGAGAGAGAGGAAGAGAGACGAAAAAAGGAAGAGATAGAAAGATATATTGGTAGAGGGAAGGACAAAGGGAGAGAAAGAAAATTAGAGGGAAGAAGAGAAAGAGAGGGAGAGGAGGGAGGTAGAGAGAGAAAGAGAGAGGGAATGAGAGAAAAAGAGTAGGAGAATGAGAGCCAGAGAGGCTGAGAAAGTGAGGGAAAGAGAGGGAGAGGGAGAAAAAGGGGAGAGATAGAGAGATATATTAGGAGAGAGAGTGGGAGAGGGAAAGAGAGGGGGAGAGAGAGGGAGAGAAAAAGAGAGAGAGGGAAGGAGGGAGAGAAGAAAAAAGGAGAGAGAAAGAGAGGGAAGGAGAGAGGAAGAGAGAGGAAGGAGAAAGAGTGTGAGAGGGAGAGATTGGGAGAAGAAGAGAGAGGGAGAGAGATTAGGGAGAGAGATTAGGGAGAGAAGGAAAGGGAGAGGAGGGAGAGAGAGGGAAAGATATGAAGGAAGAGAGGGACGAAGGGGAGAGAGAGGGAAAAAGGAAGAGGCGGGGTAAGGGAGAGAGAGATAGAGAGAATGAGGAAGAGAGTAGGAAAGAGAGGTAGGGAGAGAGAGAAAAAAGAGGGATACATAGTAGGATAGAGATGGAGAGAGAAAGAACGGGAGGGAGAAAGAGGGAGAGAGAGAGAGATAGAGAGGGAAAGATAGAAAGAGATAGAGAGAAAGAGAGGAGGAAGGAGAGAGAAGAAGAGAGAAAGGAACATAGCGATAGAAGGAGAGAGGTAAAGAATGGGAGAGAAAAGGGAGAGAGGGAGAGAGAAAAGGAGGAGAGGGCAAGAGAGATTAGGTGAAAGAAAAAGAGAGAAAGTAGTAAAGAGAGAGAGAGCAAAAGGGTGAGGGAGAGAGGGGAAAGGGAGAGAGAGCAAGAGGGTGAGGGAGACGGACCAAGAGAGTGAGGGATAGAGGGGGAAAGGGGGAGGGAGAAAGAGAGAGTGAAAGGTGTTAGCATAGGTGCTGAAGATCCAACCTTGTTTAGATAGATTGACTTATTGTAATATTACATTCCTTATTTTATTAATAAGAAAAAGTCTTTCTATTAATTCTTATTTATATTTTGAATAGAATTAAATAGAATTCCATATGATATGTATTGTATTAACGATTGATCAAAAGATGTGAGACAAACATTAATGCATTTAAATGATATTAAATGTCCCTAATCGTAGTATTGTCAAGAATGGACATTGACTATATATAGTAAGACTTATGAATGTTATGCCCATGTTATAAGATAACAAGTAAAAGAAAAATTAAACAAGTCATAACTTCGATTGCTTCTTGTATGGATGCTTGGAATGCATGGATTATTGATAGAGGTTGGACACTTAGATTGCTCTATTTTACAAAGGCTAAATCTAATCTATAAGAGGTAATCCTTTACTTATGCTTTAATTCATTATGTATGAATAATTGACTCAACAGACTTGATCCGAAAACTGTAGATGGAGGAAAAAATTCTATTTTATTATATACCTTTATAGGATGCATGATCCTTCAATTGGGAGAGAGGAAGAGATTAAGGGAGTGAGAGGTAGAGAGGGAAAGTAGGGGGAGAGAGTAGAAGAAAGGGAGAGAAGGGGAGGGAGAAGGGGAGGGAGAAGGAGAGAGAGAGTGAGAGAGAGAGTGAAAGAAATAAGGAGAGAAAGGGAGAAAGATAAGGAGGGAAATGGAGAGAGTAAAAGGGAGAGAGATAAAGAGGGAGAGAGATTGAAAGGGGGAAAGGGAGAGAAAAGGAGAGAGTGAGAGAGATTGGAAAGGGGAAGGGAGGAGAAGGAGAGAGGGAGAGGGAGATAGAGAAAGAGAGAGAAAGGGAAAGAAAGAGAGAGAGAGGGAGGGAGAGGAAGAGAGAGGGGAAGAGAGAGAGGAACATTAGAAGAGAAAAAGAGAACAAAAGGAAAAAAGCTCAAGAGAAAGAGGGGAAGGGAGAAGGGGAAGGTAAGAAAAAAGGAAAAGAGAAAGAGGGATAGAGGGAGAGACCGAGAGGGAGAGAGAAGAGAGAGGGATAAAGGGATGGAGAGAGAGGGAGAGAGGAAAAGATAAAGACATAGGAGAAAGAGGGAGGGAAAGAGAGAGTTAGAGATGGAGTAAAAAGGAGAAAGAGTGATGGAGGGAGAGAGATAAAGAGACAAAGGGAAAAGAGAGAGATAAGGAAGAGATTAGAGAGAGGGAGAGAGAGAGGGAGGAGAGAGGGGGAGAGAGAGAGATGGGGTGAGAGAGAGGGAGAGAGTGAGAGTGAGAAAGGGGGAGAGAGAGAGAAAAAGGAAGGAAGAGAGGAAGAGAAATAGTAAGGATGAGAGAGAGATAGAAATAGGGCAAGAGAGAGAGGGCAAAAGGGGAGATAAAGATAGAGTCGGAGAGGGGGAGAGAGAGGGATAGGGAGAGAGGGTGAGAGAGAGGGAGGGATATATATATATAGAGAGAGAGAGAGAGAAAGTGAGAGAGAAAGATGGGGAGAGAAATAAAGGGAGAGAGAGGGAGGCTAAAGGAGGGAGAGAAATAAAGGGAGAGAGAGGGAGGCTAAAGGAGGGAGAGAGGGAGAAAAAGAGAAAAATGATGAATAAAAGGAGAGAGGGAGAGAGGGAAAGGGAGAGGGAGGAAAATATTGAGGGGAGAGGGAGAGGTAGAGATAGGGAGCGAGAGAGAGAAGGAGGGAGAGAGAAAGAGAGAGTGATAGGGGGAGAGAGGGAGAGGGTGAGAGAGAGAAAGAGAGGGATAGAAAGAGGGGGAGAGAGAAGGGGAGAAAAATAGAGGGAGGGAGAGAGGAGAAGGGAGAGAGATGAAAGGAAAAGAGAGAGGGATAAGGAGAGAGAGTGAGAGGAGAGAGAAGGAGAGAGAAAGAGAGAGGAGAGAGGGTGAGAGAGAGAAAGGTAGAGGAAAAGCAAGAGAGAAGGGGAGATATATATAAAAAGAGAGAAAAAAAGATAGAGAGAGAAATAAAGGGAGAGAGATAGAGAGTGAGATTGAGAGGGAGAGAGGGAGAGAATAAGGGTGGTAGAGGGAGAGAGGAAGAAGAGAAAGAAGGAGAGAGAAAGGGAGAGAGTGAGAGAGAGGGAAAGAGGAAGAAGGGAGAAATGAAGAGATTAAGGGAGAGAAGGAGAGATACGAGGAGAGAGAGAGAGAGAGAAAGGAGGAGAGAGTGATAAGGCGTGATAAAGGAAGAGAGGAAGGGGAGAGAGAGAAAGACAAAGGGAGAGGGAGAAAGAAAGAGAAGGAGAGAGTAAGAGAGTAGGAGAGAGAGGGAGAGGTAAAGAGAGGGAGGGAGATATAATAAGAGAGGGGGACAAGAGAGAGGGAGAGGGAGAGAGAGATGGAGAGAGAAGGGGGAATGAGAGAGAGGGAGAGGGAGAGGGAGAGGGAGAGAGAAGGGGGAGAAAATGGGTAAGTGGGATAGAGTTAGAGGGAGATATAATAAGAGAGTGATAAAGGGGTTAGAGAGATAGAAAGAGGTAGAGAGAGGGAGAGATAGGGAGAGAGGGTGAAGGAAAAGGTAAGGGAGAGAGGGAAAGAGGGAGATAGGGGGTCAAAGAGAGGGAGAGAAAAGGGGAGGGAGAGAGAGGGAGAAATTAGGAGAGAAAGAGGAAAAGTAAAAGAGATTGGGGGAGAACGGGAGAGAAGAGGAGAGATAAGGTGAGAGAAAGGAAGGGAGAGGAAGATAGAGGAAGCAAGTTAGAGAGAGAAAGTAAAGGAGAGACAGAGAGGAAGGTAGATAGGGAAAGGGGGAGAGAGATAAAGAGATTGTGGGAAAGAGGGAGAGGGAGAAAGAGGGAGAGATAGAGAGAAATATTAGGATAGAGAGGAAGAAAGAGAAAGAGAGACGAAGTGGGAGACAGAGAGGGAGAGGGAGAAAGGGAGAGGGAGAAAGGGAGAGGGGAGAGGGAGGGAGATAGGGAGAGGAAGATGAAAGAAAGGGAGTGGAAGATAGAAAGAAAGAGAGGGGACAGAGATAGAGAGTGAGGGGGAGAGAGGGAGATAGTGAGAGGGGGAAAGAGGGATAGAGAAAGAAAAAGAGAGAGATGGAAGGAGAGAGAGAAGGAGAGAGGAATTTCGAGAGAGAAAGATAGAGAATGGGGGAGAGAGAGTGGGAGAGAGAGATAGGAAGGGAGAGAGAAAAGAGGAGAGGATGATAGAGAGAGAGAGGGAGACGTAGTAGGAGAGAGAGGGAGATGGAAAAAAAGGGAGAAAGAGAGAGATAGAGAGGGAGATATGGGAAGAGAGAGAAAAAGAGGGAGAGGGAGAGAAAGAGAGAGAGGGATAAAGGGAAAAAAGGAGAGACAATGAGAGAGAGGGAGAGATAGGTAGAAAGGGGATGAGAGTGATAAGGAGAGAGAGGGAGAGAGAAGATGAGAGAGAGTGATAAAAAGAAAGGGAGAGGGGAGAGAAAGAGAGAGAGGGATAAAGGGAAAAAAGGAGAGACAATGAGAGAGAGGGAGAGATATGTAGAAAGGGGATGAGAGTGATAAGGAGAGAGAGGGAGAGAGAAGATGAGAGAGAGTGATAAAAAGAAAGGGAGAGGGATAGAAATAGAGAGGGAAAGATGGAGAGATTGAGAGAGAGAGCCTCGGAGGGCGAGATAGAGAGGGAGAGAGAAAACGAGAGAGAGGGAGAGTAAGAGACAAAGAGAGGGGGAGGGAGAGTGAAGTAGAAAACAAGAGAGAGAGAATGGGAGAGATATAAAAGAAGAGAGGGAGGGACAGAGAAGGACAAAAAAGAAAAGATAGAATGGAAAAGATAGAGAGGGTGAGAAATATAGAGAGGAAGTGGGAGAGAGGGAGAAATGGAGAGAGGCCGAGGGAAAGGGATAGAGGGAGAGGGAGAAGGAAACTATGGAAACAAAAGAGAGAGAAATAAAAGACTAGAGAGAGAGAAAGAGAGAAAGAGGAGAGATAGTAGAGAGAGAGTGAGAGAGAGAGGGAGATAGAAGAAGGAGGGAGTGAGAGATAGGAAGAGACCGAGAAAGAGAATGAGAGGAGAGAGAGGGAGATAGACAGGGGAGAGAGGGGAGAGAGAGGGAGATGAGAGGGGGAGGAGGGAGAGAGAGAGGGAGAAAGAGAGGGGGAGGAGGAATAGGAAGAGAGGGATATAGGGAGAGAGGAGAGAGAGGGAGAGAGGTAGAGAGAAGGAGGGAGATAATGGGGGAGAAAGATAGAGAGGGAGGGAGTAAGAGAGCAAAATGGAGATAGAATAAGAGAGTGAGAGAGGGAGAGAGAGAGAGGGGTGAAAAGAAAGAGGGAGAGGGAGGGAAAGGTAGAGAGAATAAGAGAGGAAGAGATAAAGAGATGGAGAGAATAAGAGAGGGAGAGAGAGTTAGTAAGGGAACGATAGGGAGGGAGTGTGAGGAGGGAGAGAGTTAAAGAGGGGGTGAAAAGGAGGAGTGAGTGAGAGAAAGGGAGATAGAGGGAGGGAGGAGAAGTGATAGAGAGGGAGAAAGAGTGAGGAAGAGATTAGGAGAGAAAGGGAAGGAGATGGGGAGTGAGGGAGGAAATGGTGAGAGAGAGTGAGAGTAAGAGAGAGAGAGAGAAGGAGAGAAAAATAAAGATGGAGAGAGGGAGAGAAATAATGAGGGTGAGAGAGAGATTGAACTAGGGTAGGATAGAGATAAGGAGAGAGAGATATGGATAGAATCAAAGAAGGCACAAAGAAAGGGAAAAGATGAAAAGAGGGAGCGATATATATATTGGAAGATAAAGAGTGAGAAAAAGAGAGAGGAAAAGAAAAAAGGGAGAAAGGGTGCTAGAGAGAGCGAGAGAGAGGTTACGGGAGGGAAAGGAAAAGAAGGAGAGGAGGGGAGAGAGCTAGAGAAAAAGAAAGTGGGAAACAGAGGGAGGGAAAGAGGTAGATAAACAAGTGAGAGAGAGGGTGAGAGAGAGGTAGAAAAAGGCGAGAGAGAAAAGGGGGAAGGAAAGATGAGAAGGGAGAAGGAGAGAAAAAAGAAAGAGAGGGAGAGGGAGAGAAGGAGAGAGAAGGAGAGATATATAAAGGGAGAGAGAAAGAGAGAGATGAGGGAGGAGAGGGAGATATTTGGAGAGAAAAAAGGAGAGATTGGGGGAGAGAGTATGAGAGAGGGGGAAAGACGAGAGGGGAGAGAGAGGAAGAGGGAAACCACGAAAGAGAGGAATTAGGAGAGAAAAGGAGTGGGAGAGATAGACTAGGAGACAAAAGGAGAGGGGGAAGAAAGGAAAGGTATGAGACAGAAAGAGGAAGAGAAAACGAGGGAGGGAGGAAGGGAGGGAGGGAGGGGAGAGGGAGAGAGTGAGAAGGAGAAAGCGATAGAGAGGGTGGTAAAGATAGGGAAGATAGATAGAGAAAGGAGGAGATTATTAGGTAGTTACGGATAGAGAGAGGGAGAGTGAGAGAGAGATAAGAGAAAAAGAGAGAGAGAGAGGGAGAGAGGAAGAGATAGAGAGAGTGAGGGAAATAGAGAAGAGAAGAGGGAGAAAGAGAGTAGAGATTGGGTGAGGGAGAGATAAGGGGAGAGAAAGAGAGGCAGAGAGAGAGGCAAAGATAGAGAGAGGGAGATAGGAAGTTAGAAAGAGGTAAAGAGAATGATAATAGGAGAGAGAAGAAGAAAGTGAGAGAGTGAGAGAGAAAAGAGGGAGGAAAAAGTGAGCAAAGAGAGTGAGAGGCATAAAGAGAGAGGGGGATAAAGAAGGAGAGGGAGAGATAGGGAGAGAGTGAGATAGAGTGAGGGAGAGAGAGTGAGAGATGTTAAGATAAGAAAAAGGAGAGAAAGGAGAGACAGATTAGAAGGGAGAGAGGGAGAGAGAGATTAGGAGGGAGAGAGGGAGAGAGATAGAGAGGTAGGGAAAGAGAGAGAGAGGGATAAGGATAGTGGGATACCAAGAGAGAGGGAGAGTGAGGGAGCGAGAAGGAGGGATGGAATGAGGGAGGGAGAGAGAGAGGGAGAGGGAGAGGAAGAGAGGGAAAGAAAGAGAGCAAAAATGGTTGAGAGGTAGAGAGATAGGGAGATGAGGGAGAAGGGAGAGAGAGATAGAGAGATAGGGAGAGAGGGGGAGAGAAGGAGAGAGTAAGAGAGGGAGAGAAAAGAGAGAGAGAGAGGGAGAGGGAGATAGTGGGAAAGACCCAAAAGGGGAAAGAGGAATAGAGAAAGAGATGGAGAGAAAGAGAGGGGAAAGAGAGTGGGAGAGAGTACTAGAGTGGGAAAGAGAGGGAGAGAGATGGAAAGACCAAGAGAGGGAGAGGGAAATCCCAAGAGAAAGAGGGAGGGAGGGAGTGGGAGTGGAGGGAGAGAGATGGAAAGATCAAGAGAGGAAGAGCACAACAGAGAAAGAGTAAGGAAGAGAAAGTGTTAAAAAGAGAGAGAGAGGGAGAGAGTAGATGAGAGAGGGAAAGGGATAGAGGGAAAGAAAGGGAGGGAGAAAGGGGTGAGAGAAGGAGAGAAGGATAGGGAGAGCGAGCGATAAAGAGAAATAAGGGAAAAGAGTAGGAGAGGTAGAGAGAACAAGGGAGAGAAA
>CAWUPB010000507.1:0-13346 GCA_963924115.1 Dovyalis caffra | reverse complement strand
AGGGAGAGAGGGTTACGTAGGAGAGAGAGAGGGAGAGAGTATGGGGAAAGGGAGTGAGAAGGAGTGAGAAAGAATGAGAGAGAGTGAAGAAGAGATTGGGAGAGAGAGGGAGAGGGGGGATAAGGAAGAGAGAGAGAGAAGGGAAAAGGGTGTGAGAGAACGGGATAGAGTGAGAGTGAGAGAGTGAGGGAGAAAAACAATGAGGGAGAGAGAGAGATATATAGTGAAGGAGAGAGAGAGATGGAAATAAGGTAGGATGGAAAGAGGGAGAGAAAGGGAGGGAGAGAGGAAGTGATATATATTGGAAAAGATAGAGTGAGAGAGGGAGAGAGAAAAAGAGAGATAGTGGGAAAGAGAGAAAAAGGGAGAGAGGGTAAAGGATAGAGTGAGAGAGAGGGAGAGAGAGGGGGAGAGAGAGATGAGAGAGGAGAAGAGAGGAAGAGAGAGTAGGAGAGGGGGAGAGGGAGAGAGGGTGATAAAGAGGGAAGGGGAGAGGGAGAAGTTGGGAGAGAAGGAGAGAGAAAAAAGGAGGGAGATAGAGGGAGAGGGAGAAGTCGGGAGAGAAGGAGAGAGAAAGAGGGACGGAGATAGAGGGAGAGAAAAAGAGTAAGTGAAAAGAAGAGGGAGAGAGAAGGGGAGAGAGAGTGGAGAGTGGGAGAGAAAGAAGAAGAGAACGGAGAAAGAAAGGGAGGGAGATAGAGAGAGAGAGAGAGGGAGAGGGATAGAGTGGGAAAGAGAGAGAGAGATATAAAAGAGAGAGGGAAAGATTGGGAGAGAAGTGGGATAGTGGCGGGAGTGAGAAAGGGCGAGAAAGAATGAAAAAGAGAGATGACGAGAGATAAAATGAGGGAAAGAAAGAGAGGGGGAGAGATTGGGAGAGGAGGAAAGGGAGAGGGAGGGAGAAGAAGGAGAGAGGGAAAGAGGGAGGTAAGTAGAGAAAAGGAGGGGTATAATGGGGGAGAGAGACAAGGAGAGAGATAGAGAGGGAGGGAGTAAGAGAGCGAAAAGAAGAGAGAAAGAGAGAGGGAGAGAGAGGGAGACAGAGGGAGCAAGTGAGAGAGGGAGAGAGAGAGGGATGGAGAGAAAGAGGGCGAGGGAGGGAAAGGTAGAGAGAATAAGAGAGGAAGAGATAAAGAGATAGAGAGAAAGAGAGAGGGAGAGAGAATTAGTGAGGGAACGATAGGTAGGGAGTGTGAGGAAGGGAGAGAAGGAAAGAAAGGGTGAGAGGGAGGAGAGAATGAGAGAGAGGGGGAAAAGGGAGAGAGAAGGAGCGAGTGAGAGAGAGAAAGAGTGAGGAAGAAATTAGGAGAGAAAGGGAGAGAGAGAGGAAGAGTGAGGGGGAAAATACTAAGAGAGAATGAGAGAAAGGGAGAGTGAGAGAGAGAGAGAGGGAGAGGGATAGAGTGGGAAAGAAGAGAGAGAGATATAAAAGAGAGAGGGAAAGATTGGGAGAGAAGTGGGATAGTGGCGGGAGTGAGAAAGGGCGAGAAAGAATGGAAAAGAGAGATGACGAGAGATAAAATGAGGGAAAGAAAGAGAGGGGGAGAGATTGGGAGAGGAGGAAAGGGAGAGGGAGGGAGAAGATGGAGAGAGGGAAAGAGGGAGGTAAGTAGAGAAAAGGAGGGGTATAATAGGGAAGAGAGACAAGGAGAGAGATAGAGAGGGAGGGAGTAAGAGAGCGAAAAGAAGAGAGAAAGAGAGAGGGAGAGAGAGGGAGAGAGAGGGAGCAAGTGAGAGAGGGAGAGAGAGAGGGATGGAGAGAAAGAGAGCGAGGGAGGGAAAGGTAGAGAGAATAAGAGAGGAAGAGATAAAGAGATAGAGAGAAAGAGAGAGGGATAGAGAATTAGTGAGGGAACGATAGGTAGGGAGTGTGAGGAAGGGAGGGAAGGAAAGAAGGGGTGAGAGGGAGGAGAGAATGAGAGAGAAGGGGAAAAAGGGAGAGAGAAGGAGCGAGTGAGAGAGAGAAAGAGTGAGGAAGAAATTAGGAGAGAAAGAGAGGGAGAGAGGAAGAGTGAGGGGGAAAATGCTAAGAGAGAATGAGAGAAAGGGAGAGTGAGAGAGAAAGGGAAGAGTTAGAGAGAGGGAGTGATAACTATTGGAAGATAGAGTGTGAGAGAAAGAGAGAAAAAGAGAGAAAGAGGGAGAGAGGGGTGGAGAGATAGAGGGAGAGAGGGAAGAGAGAGGGAGAGAAGGAGAGGGAGAGAGAAAGGGAGAGAAGGAGACAAGAGTAGAGAGAAGGAAAGAGTTAGAGAGAAAGGGAAAGGGAAATAGAGGGAGGGAGAGAGGAAGATAGAGGGTAAGAGAGAGGACGAGAGAGAGGGAGAGAGAGAAAAGGGAGGGAGAGATGAAGAGGGAGGGAGAGAGAGAGGGAGAGAAAAAAGGGATAGAAAGAGAAGGAGAATGAAAGAAAAAAGAAAGAGAGGGAGAGAGAAGGAGAGAGAGATAGAGGGGAGAGAGGGAGATATTTGGAGAGAAAGAGGGAGAGATTGGGGGAGGGAGTGGGAAAGAGGGGGAAAAAGAAGGGGAGAGAGTGGAAGAGGGAGACGAGGAGAGAGAGGAACAAGGAGAGAAAGGGAAGGGAGAGGGGAGAGAGATAGAGAGTACGATAAAGAAAGGGAAGATAGATAGAGGGGGAGAGTGTCAAATAGATAGAGATAGAGAGAGGGACAATGAGAGGGAGAGCAAGAGAAAGAGAGGGAGAGAGAGGGAGAGAGGGAGAGATTAAGAGAGAGAGGGAGAGAGAGGAGAGAGTAGTTGAGGGAGAGATGAGGAGAGATTGGGAGAGGCGAAGAGAGAGGCAAAGATAGAGAGAGGGAGAAAGGAAGTGGGAAAGAGATGAAGAGAAAAATAGAGGGAGAAAGAAGAAAAGAGTGAGAGAGTGAGAGAGTAAGAGAGGGAGAGAAAGAGAACAAAGAGGGTGAGAGGTAGAGAGGGGTGAGAGGGGGAGAGAGACAAAGAGGGAGAGATAGGTAGAGAGCGAGGTAGAGTGAGGGGGAGAGAGAGAGGGAGAGAGGTTGAAACAAAGAAAAGGAGAGAAGGAGAGAGAGATAAAGAGAGAGAGAGAGATATGGAGGTAGACAAAGAGAGAGAGGGATAGGTAGAGTGGGAGATAGAGGGAGAGGATGAGTAAGGGAGGGAGAGAGTGAGGGAGGGGAAGAGAGGGAAAGAAAGAGATAGAAAGTGATTGAGAGGTAGAGGGATAAAGAGATAAGGAAGAAGGGGAGAGAGAGATGGAGATAAAGATAGGAGGAGATGGGGAGAGAGGGAGAGGGAGAGAGGGAGAGAGAGAAAGGAAAGAGAGAGAGGGAGGGAGAAGGAGATAGAGGGAAAAACCCAAAAAAGAAAAGAGGAATAGAGAAAGAGAGGGAGAGAAAGAGAGAGGGGGAGCGAGAGTAATAAAGATTACTAGAAGGCAGAGAGAAAGAGAGAGGGAGAGAGGGAGACAAAGAGGAGAGAGTGGGCGAGGGAGAGATGAGGAGAGAGTAGGAGAGGCAATTAGAAAGGAAAAGATAAAGAGAGGGAGAAAGGAAATGAGAAAGAGATGAAGAGAACGATAAAGGGAGAGAGAAGAAGAGAGTGAGAAAGTGGAGAGGAAGAAAGGGTGAGAAAGAGAGCAAAAGAGAGGGAGAGGTAGAGAGGGAGAGGGGGAGAGGGGGAAAGAGACAAAACCAGAGAGATAGAGGGAGAGCAAGATAGAGTAAGGGAGAGAGACGAGGGAGAGGGAGAGTGGTTAAAACATGAAAAGAGAGAGAAGGAAGAGGGATGAAGAGAGAGAAAGGGAGAGAGATATGGAAGTAGACAAAGAAAGAGAGGGATGGGTAGAAAGGAAGATAGAGCGAGAAGGAGAGTGAAGGAGGGGAGAGAGGGAGATAAGGAGAGGAAAAGAAAGAGAGAGAAAGTGGTTGAAAGGTAGACAGATAGGGAGATAAGGTGGAAGGAGAGAAAGAGAGATGGAGATAAAGGTAAGGGAGGGAGAGAGGGAGAGGAAAAGAGTAAGAGAGAGGGAAAGGAAAGAGAGAGAGAGAGGGAGATAGAGGGAAGGACCTAAAAAGGAAAGAGGAATCGAAAAAGAAAGGGAGAGAAAGAGCGGGGGAAAAGAGTGAGAGAGATTGCTAAAAGGGGAGAGAAAAGGAGAGAGATGGAAAGACCAATAAAGTGAGAGAGAGTGAGAGGGAGAGGGAAATCCCAAAGGAGAGAGAGAGGGAGGGAGGGTGTGGGAGTGGGAGTGGGAGGGAGATAGATGAGAAATAGAAGGAGAAAGGGAAAGATCGAGAGAAGGAGAGTGTAAGAGAGAAAGAGTTAGGAGTGAAAGAGTCAAGGAAAGAGAGAGGGAGATGGAGAGAGAGAGGGAGAGAAAGGGATAGAGGGAAAGAAAGGATGGGAGAAAGGGGGAGTGAGAGAAGAGGAGAGGGATCGAGGAGAGAATAAGGGAGAGAAAGAGGGGAAGAGGGAGCGAGATGGAGAGGGAGAGGGAGGGAATGAAATAGGGAGAGAGAGGAAAAAAGAGAGGGATAGGGAGAAAGAGCAATAGACAAGGAGAGGAAGTGCAAATAGGAGAGAGAGTGGGAGAGAAAAAGAGAGAGTAAAGGAGAGTGAGGGAGAGAGAGGGAAGGGAGAAAGAGAGGGGTAGGGAGAAAGAGAGGGTGGGAAATAAAGAAGGTAAGAAGGAGAGGGAAAGAGGGAGGGGAGAGAAAGGGAGAGAAAAAAACAGATAGAGAGGGAGAGAGAAAGAGGGCAAGAGAGGGGAAGAGAGAAAAGGATAGCCATTGATAGAAATTAGATAGGGAGAGAGATAGATAGAAAAGATAGAGTAAGAGTGAGAGAGATAACGGGAGAGAGAAGGAGAGTAAGAGTGAGAGAGATAACGGGAGAGAGAAGGAGAGGAAGAGGGAGATGGGGAAGGGGGAGAATGAGAGTGAAAAGAGAGGGAGAGGGAGAGTGAGAGAGGAAGATATGTGGGAAGGGAGAGGGATAGAGAGAATGACCGAGAGGGTAGGGGAGAGATATAAAAGAGAGGGAGAGAGGGAGTAAGACAATGAGAGCGAAAAAGGAAAGGAGCATGAGAGAGAGACGAAGAGAGGGATGGAGAGAAAGAGGGAGAGGGAGAGAAAGACAAAGATAATAAAAGTGGAATAGATAAAGAAGGTGAGAGAAGGAGAGAGGGAGAGAAAGACAAAGAGAATAAAAGAGGAAAAGAGAAAGAGGGTGAGAAAAGGAGAGAAAGAGAGAGAGAGTTAGTAAAAGAGTGAGAGGGAGGGAGTGTGAGGGAGGGAGAGAGGGGTAAGAGGAGAGAGTGAAGGGGGAATGGGGAGAGAAGGAGTGAGAAAGAGGGAGAGAGGGAGAGAGGGAGAATAAAGAAGAGAGAGACGAGAAAGAAAAAAGGTGCGAGAGAAAGGGAGAGAGTGAGAGTGAGAAAATGAGAGAGAGAGATAGAGAAACATAATAAGGGAGAGAGGGAGAGAAATAGTGAAGGGGAGAGAGAGAGAGATGGAAATAAGGCAGGATAAAAGAGGGAGAGAGATAAATCCAACAAGGGCCGGGGAGAGGGAAGAGAGGGAGAGAAGGAGTGATATAATTGGAAGAGAGAAAGAGAGGGATAGAGAAAGAAAGAGAGAGAGAGAGAGGATAGAAGAGGAGAGAGAGGGAGATAGAGAGGGTGATAAAGAGGGAGGGGGAGGAAGAAGCTGGTAGAGAAGGAAAGAGAAAAAAGATGGAGAGAGAGGGAGAGGGAGAGGGAGAGGAAGGGAGAGTGAGGGAGAGAACAAAAAGAAGAAGAAGGTAGAGGGAGAGATAAGGGGAGAGAGGTAGAAAGAGAGGGGATAAAAAGGAGGAGAGAAGGAGAAAGAATAAGAGGGAGAGGAATAGAGAGGTACAGAGGAGAGAGAGATGGAAGGGAGAGAGGGAAAGATTAGGAAGAAGTGGAAGAGTGGATGAGAGAGAAAAAGAGAGAGAGTGGAAGAAAGAGATGAGGAGAGAAAATGAGGGAGAGAGAGGGGAAGAGAGATTGGGAGAGAAAAGGAGAGGGAGAGGGAGTGAGAAGGGGAGAGAGATAAAGAATGTGGTAGAGAGATAAAGATTAAAAGAAAGAGGGAAAGAAAGGGAGATAGGGAGAGAGGGAAAGAAGGGGAGAGAGGGAGAGAGAAGCAAAGATAGAGAGAGGGAAAGAGGAAGAGAGAAAGATATGAAGAGAAAGATAGAGGGAAAGAAAGAAAGTGAAAGAGGTTAAGAGGTAGAGCGAGGGAGAGGGGTAGAGACGAGGAGAGAGGGAGAAGGGGAGAGAGATAGGGAGAGAGGGAATAAGAGTAAGGGGGAGAGGGAGGGAGAGAGGGTGAGAGAGGGAGAGGGAGAGAAGGAAAGAGTGAGATGAAGAGGGAAAAGGAGAGAGAGGAAGAGAGATGAAGAGGCAAAGAAAGAGAGAGAGGGATATAGAGAGTAATAGATATAGGGAGAGGAAGAGTAAGGGAGGGAGAGGGAAGGAGAGAGTGAAAGAGATAGAAAGAGAAAGTGAGCAAAAGAGAGGGAGAGAAAGAGAGTGAAAGTGGGGAGAGATAAAGAGATAGGGAAATGTAGGGAGAGGGAGAGAGTGAAAGAGAGAGAGCAAGATGGGCAAAGAGGGAGAGAGAGAAGGAGAGGGGAGAGGGAGGGAGAAGGAGGGGAAGAGAGAGAGTAAGAGAGAGTAGGAGAGGGAAGAGAGGAAGAAAGAGAGGGAGGCAGAGGGAGATAGATAGAAAAATAAAAAAGGGAGAGAGGAGTAGAGAAAGAGAAGGAGAGAAAAAAAGAGGTGGAGGGAGATAAGTGGGAGAGAGTTCTAGAGTGGGAGAGAAAAGATGAGAGAGGGAGAGACCAACAAAGGGAGGGAGAGAGGGGGAGGGAGAGGGAAAGCTCAAGAAAGAGAGAGAGGAAGAGAATATGAGTTGGAGGGAGAGATGAAAGAGAGATAGAGAGGGAGAGTGCAACCGAGAAAGACTTAGGGAAAGAGAGGGAAAGAGTAGGGGAGGGAGGGAGGGAGAAAAGGGAGAAGGAGAGGGAGGGAGAGAGGTAGATGGAGAGAGGGAGAATGAGAGAGGGAGGAAGAGGAGAGGAGGGAGGGGGAGAGAGGGAGGAAAAGAAAGAGGGAGAGTGATGGGGAGTGAGAGGGAGAGAGAGAGAGAGGGAGAGAGGGAAAGAGGGGGCAAAGCAATAAGGAGAAAGGGGAAAGAGAGGAGAGAGGCAAAGATGGAGAGAGAGAAATAAGGAAAGAGAGAGTAAGAGAGCTTGAGAGCGAGAGAGAGGGAGAAAAAGAGCATAGAAGAGATGATAAGGAGAGGGAGGGAGAGAGGGGAGAGAAAGAGGGAGAGAGGGAGAGAGAGATAGAAAGGGCGAGATAGGGAGAGACTGAATGAGAGAGAGGGAGTGAGAGAGAGAGGGGAAGAAGGTGGTGAGAGAGGGAGAGAGGGGGAGAAAGTGAAATTGAGAGAGGGAGAGAGGGCGATAGAGAGAGTGAGTAGAGTAGAAAGAGAGAGAGAGAAAGAAAATAGAGAGGGATAGGGGTGAGAGAGTGAGAGAGAGAGTAAAGGGGAGGAACGAAAAGAGAGAGGGAGAGATAAGGAAAAGGAGGAAAATGGGAGAGAAAGGGAGAGAAAAAGGGAGAGAGAGTAAGGGAGAGAGAGGGAGAATGACTGAGAGAAAGAGTAGGAAAAAGGGAGGAGAGAGAGAGAGGAGGAAAGGGGGAGAAGAGTAGGAGGGAGGGTGACAGAGAGAAAAGGAGAGAGAGCGATAGAGAGGGAGGGAGAGCGAGAGAGGGAGAGAGAGGGAGAGAGGTAGAGAGAGGTAGAAGATTGAGTGAGAGAAAGAGAGAGATAAAAAAGTAAAAGAGAGGGAGAGAGGGCTAGAGAGATAAAGGTAGGGAGAGGAAGGGAGGGGCGGGAAGGGAGATGGAGGAAGAGAAATGAGAGAGAGGGAGAGAAGGGGAGAGAAAGGGAGAGGTAGAGAGAAATACAAGGATAGAGAGAGGGTGAGATGGAAAAAGACAAAGGGAAAGAGAAGGAGGAGAAAGACAAGGAGGGAGAGAGGGATGACAAGAGATTGAGAGGGGCATAGAGAGAGGGGCATAGAGTAAGAGAAAGGAAAGAGAGGGAGAGAGAAAGAAAAAGAGAAGGAGAGAGGAGAGAGGAGAGAGAAAGGAGAGAGATAGGGATTGAGAGAACAAAGAGAGGGAGAGGGAGGGAGAGAAGAAGAGAGAAGGAGAAGGAAGGAGAGAGAAGGAGTGATAGAGAGATGTTGATAGGGCGAGAGAGATAGAGAGAGGGAGATCGGAGAGAGAAAGGGAGAGGGAGGGAGAGAAAAAGAGAGAAGGAGAAAGAGGGAGAGAGAGAGGGGGTGATAGAGAGATGTTGATAGAGGTAGAGAAGAGAGAGAGAGAGAGAGGGGGAAGGATAAAAGGAGAGAGTAGTAGCGAAGGGAAAAGAGGGAGTAAGAGAGAAAGAGAGAGAATGGTAAAGAGAGAAGATGAGAAAGAGGGAGAGAGGAGGAGGGAGTGAGAGTGAGAGAGAAGGAAAAAAAGGAAAGGGAGAGATAAAGAGGGACAAAGGGACTGGGAGGGAGAAGGAGAGGGAAAGAAAAAGGGATGGAAGGAGTGAGAGGAAGAGAGAAGAGGGGGAGAGATGAGGAGAGTGAAAGGGAGAGAGAGAGGGAGGGGGAGGGAGAGGGAAAGGGAAGAGTGGTAGATTATGGGAGATAGAGAAATATAAGGGGGTAGAGGGAGAGAGAAAGGGGGAGGGAGAGGGAGAAAGAGAGGTGAACGAAGAGAGAGGGTAAGAGAAAGAGAGGGAAAGGGAAGAGAGGGAGAGAGATAATGAGAGATAGGGTGAGATAGAGTGATAAGGAGAGAGGGAGAGAGAAGAAGGAAAAGGGAGAAAGATTGAGAGAGAGAGAAAGAGAGGGAGAGGGAAGAAGAGTGAGAGAGAGAGAGGGAGATAGAAGAAGAGAGAAAAAAGAGAGAGAGGGAGAGAATTAGAGAGAGAAGGGAGACGGGGTGAGAAGAGAGAGGGAGAGAAAGAGAGAGGGAGAAGGGGAGAGTGAAAGCGAAGGGGAGAAGAGGAGGGAGAGATGAAGAAGGACAAGTAGAGAGGGAGAAGGAGAGAGAGAAAGAGAGAGAAAAGGAAGAAAGAGAAAAAGAAAGAGAGAGGGAGAGAGAGGGAAGAAGAGAGAGAAAGATAGAGGGAGAGAGCAAGGGTGGAGAGAGAATAAGAGAAAAGGCAGAGAGGGATATGGAGAGAGGGGAGAAGGGTATATATATATATAAGAAGGGAGAGACAAAAAGGGGGAGAGAGGAATGTTAGTGTAGATGCCTAAAATCCAATATTATTTGGATTGTTTGACTTATTAATTAAGTCTTTCCGTTAATTCTTGTCAATTATATTTTGATAAAATTGGATAAAAGTACATATGATATGCTTTACTTTAATGATTGATCAAAATATGTGAGATAAACATTAATGCACTTAAATGATATCATTAATATCCTAACTCATAGCATTATCTAGAATGGACATAGATTATATGCAACAAGACTTGTGAGTAATGTTAGAGAAGAGTATGAGATCTCACACCTATTGGCATGGTGATGTCAAAGCAAGCACTTAGGTGATTAATGCTAGAGAATACTAGACATGCTCACCATAAGAACCCATTTACTTTAGTCTATGAGAATGTCATACGAGATGGGTATAATTGGTCCTTTGACTTGAATTCATCATGGTTATCGTATTAGAGCACGTATGTATTTTAACACTCATTTTGATGGGCTTAGTCAAGAGCTTTATATGGGAAATTTGTTATGTGCACTAGGACATTAATGGAGATAGATGGATGACTAAGATATGTCATGTCATTCCTTGTATGCTAAAGGAGTTATCACATTACAGTTCACTAGTTGTCTACCCAAGGAATTTGTGACCATAATGGGAGTGTACCAATAGAGCATAATTGGTTTACTCTAGAGCTAAGGTATTTGAGAATTAAAGAAAATTTATGTGATCATAATCGAATAAACTATAAACCAAGTTTAGATCACACTATGATAAATTAGCATGAGAATTATATAGCAACCATGCTCATCAAAGGTAATTATAGATTAATTAATTAATCTTTCTAGAGAATTGGGTAGTCATGATGCCTTGCTCAAGGCCAATCTTGATTTATATATCAAGAGATGTAAGAGGTGTCTTTTATTCTTGACACATTGCCAACATATCTAAGAGCCTATTGAGTCACATGTATAAGTTTAAACATTCACATAATAAAAGAGAAGCAAAGATTTTGAAAAAGGTTTCGAGTTTTGAAAGTTTCTTGCTTTAGAAAATGTTTTCTATTTTGCAAAGTTTTCTATTTTGGAAAATTTTCATAAAATGGAAAGTTTTTTATTTTAGAAATTAGTTTCCTAACTTGGAAGTCAGTTCTAAATTTGGAAGTAAGTTACCTAAAAAGGAAATTAGTTTCCTAATTTAGGTTTAAGGGTATTTTGGAAATTGTTTCGTAATGTGGACTTTCCGAAAAATATCCGAGCTAATTTATTTGAATAGTTTAAATTAATTGGTAATTAATTGGGAAAAAAGCGTTTGGGTCAATAGGTTTAATTTAAAAGCCTATAAGATATTTTGGTGGGAGAATAAACTTGATCACTTTTGGATATGGCTTAGTGGCTTACAAGGATAATATCAAACAAGCCCAAACGTGTTGCAACTCCTTGTCCTCCATAGATAAGGATGCCAACCCCGAGGAGGAGGTTAATAAAAACACATACAAATGAAAAAAGCCACCTCTAAGGAGGAACTTAAGAAAAACACATACACATGATAAAAAAAATGAAAAAGCATTTCTCTCCCTATAAAGGCTAAGTTGTCGTAAGAAACCCTAACTAATTTCTTTAGAAAACAAATTAACTATAAAACAAGATTAGAACCAGCATTCTTAGATTCTCATCGCTTCCTTTGTGGGTGTCTAGGTTGCATGGATTATTCCTAGAGGTTAGACACATGAATGACTCCTTTCTACAAAGGTTAAATCTATACTACAAAAGGTAATTTTTTACTTATACTTAATTCATGTATGTATGACTAGTTGATTCAATGATGTGATCTTGGGAGTCTTAGATGGAGAAACATTTAGGTTTTATTTCACACCTCTATAAGATGTATTTTCAAGGAGAGGGAGAGGGGGAGAGAGAGAGAGGGAGGGAGAGAAGGAGGGGCGGGGAGGGGGAGGGGGAGAGGGGAGAAAAGAGAGGGAGGAAAGGGGAGATGGAAAGAGGGAAAAAGGGAGAGAGTGTGGGATAGAGAGAGGGTAAGGGAGAGAAAGGGAGAGTGGTAGAAAGAGGGAGAGGGAGAGGAAGAAAGAGGGAGAGAGGGGGAGAGAGATAGGGAGAGGGAGAGAGAGAGAGAGTTAGAAGGAAAAAGGAAGAGAGAAAAAGAGAGGGAGAGATAGGGATAGAGGAGGGGGAGAGAGAGTTAGAGAGAGCAAGAGGGTGTGACAAAGAGAGAAAGAGTGAGGGAAGGAGAGAAGGAGAGAGAGGGAGTGAGAGTGAGAAAGAGAGGGAAAGAGAGATAATATGGGAGAAAAAAGTAGAGGGAGGGAGGGAGAGAGATTAGGTAAGGGAGAGAGAGGGGGAGAAAGAGAGGGAGAGATGATGAGGGAGAGAGAGAGGGAGAGAGAGAGTTGGAAGGAAAGAGGGGGAAGAAAGGGAGAGGGAGATGGAGAGATAGAGAGGGTAAGATAGAGGTGAAGGGAGAGAAGGGGAGAGAGTGAGAGAGAGAGAGGGAGAGAAGGTAAATGAGGGAGAGAAAAAAGGAAGAGAGGGAGAGAGAGGAGGAAAGAGAGAAAAAAGGAGAGCGAAGAAGAGAAGGGGGAGAGAGGGGGAAGAGCGCGAAGAAAAGAGCGATAGAGAGAGGGAGAGGGAAAGAGAGAGAGGGAGGGAGTGAGAATGAAAGAAAGATGGAGGGAGATAGGGGAAACGAGAGGGAGAGGGAGAGGGAGGGAGATAGAGAGAGAGAGGGGGAGAGAGAGAGAGGGAGAGGGAGAGAGATTGGGAGAGAGGGTAGGAGAGGGATGCGAGAGAGAGGAAGAGAGAAGAAAAGAGAAAGGGACGGATAGAGAAGGAGAGAGGAAAAGTGGATGTAGAGATTTGAAGCGGGATAAAAGCAAATGATGTAGCAAAAATAATATCATATATTAAAATTTTACTTTGAAACACCACAAGATCTATGCAAAAATAAGAAAGTTAGAGGATAAGATCATTACCTCTTATAGCATAAATCACGTCTATTGATTGAGAGATGTCTAAATTACAAGCACAAATCTACAAATTGTACCTCCGTTATAGTGTAGATCATGTCTCTTACATGAGGGATGCCTGAATCATGAGCATAGATCTATGAACTACACCTCTGTGGATATCCACACGAACATCTTGACCACTAGAACAATTCTAGAATAGAGTCACCTCAAGTTGAAGTGCTAGCTATGAGTTGTGGTGTTTGAAGGATGGAGCACTCTTCCATTTAAGGTGGCTGTGGTTTCCTCTCAAAGTTGATAGGGCTTCTATCTTCATAGCTACTAGGGTTTTTATCTCATAGTTGTACTTATATAAATAATATTATGTGCTAGTTGTATTTTACAACAATCAAAATGTGTATGAGCCATATTCCTACCAAGAAACTAATTTTCTAATCCTCGAGAGAGAAAAATATGGGTTGATTATTTTAATAAATTAATATTCAACATCCTCGAACTTTGACTTCATTAAGCCCATTTTATATGTCATAATCGAACCACTCTATTAATGTACTTAAATATTATAATCTAATATGTATCCTAGTCTCACTAGGAATTTTAACCTAACTAGGAATCCTAATCCAATTAGAAATCTTAACATAACAAGGAATCCTAATCCAATTAGCACTCTTGGTCATACTCTAATTTCGAGTTGCTCTTTATGTGTGACCCTATAGGTTCTTATTATGTTGCCGGTGATCTTAAAATCACAATTTAGAATCATAGTTAGTGAGTGGCATCTAGCAATGCATCACTACAACTCAAGTAATAAGAATGTTAAGGATTCGATATAACCTTGTTTGTGAAATATATTACCATGTATTCTCGTCTCTTTGTCCTAGATTTAAGCATGAGGCACATAATGTATCATCCTCATAATCTTAGCGTTTCTTGACCCATGAGTTCATAGTTACAAACAAATGCGATCGATATCTCATATCGATTCATTTGAGCATAGCCATGCATTTCATAATCTCACTCAATCAAAGGACCTATAGACATCACTCCCGTTATATAGGAGGGACAAATCCTATCTA